>CM055956.1:129130453-129400079 GCA_029490685.1 Schizonepeta tenuifolia
AATACTTTTGCTAGAGGAACAATGCAGAACCTTCAAATGCAAATCAAAAACAAAAAAAATAAATCATTTCGTATTTTTTTAATTATCAGAAATGAGCTCGAATACAGTGATTTCGAGCTACTAGTTAATCAAATAAAAATTAACATGAAATTAGTGCTAAATTCATACATTCCACGGCCACCAGATAAAGCTTCTACAGATGGCTCTTTCCATTCATCCACTCTGCAATTCAATAACCACAGTAAAACTTAAAATTCAATAAAAGCTATATTTAAATAATATAATGATAAATTACTTACATCCAACCGTAGCGACGATCGAACAAGAGGCGTTTTGGCGGCGGAGTGGGAGCGGCGGCGACTTTCACGGCGGCCGTCGGCATTTTTCTGGGAAATAGAATTTGCAAATAACGCAGATAATATCGTCTTTAGTTTTTTAATTAAATTTCAAAAAATTAGAAATATTACGCTTCACAACATAAATTTCATAAGTTTTGCAAATCAACCCACTATAAACTTGAAAATTAGATTTTGACCCCTCGAAACCTTCCCGCCTAAAGTGTGTATATATATCTTCATTTTGATCGGTGATTACATCTTCTCTGCTTCGTCGAAAGTCGATCTGCAGTAATCATGAATTCTGCGCGAGATTACAGAGAATCAAATCCTTCTAACTCATCAAATTCCGGTAAATCTTCGTTTGTCATCGTCTACGCTTATGATGATCTAATTACTGATCGATTTTTCATTTGTTTGATCTTATTCTGCTTCACTTTTGTTCAGATTTTTCTTCGTATAGATATTCTTCAAGTGTAATGATGAGGCTTTTTTCTCTTTGGATCTGATACTGATGCATCAAATCAACTTGAATTTCGAAATGTTGCGGCTGAATTTCTGGAAAAATGCAGTAGATATTATACTCGTTGATGTTGAGGAACTTCAAGTTTTTTTAACTTTTTTTGGATCGTTTATGCTGTATTTCTGTTCGTTCCAAATGTGACTGTGTGAAAAATCAATCAGTTTTTGAATTAGGAGCTGGTGTTCAATTAATTTTAGTTTTTTTTTTTTTTTTTCTATCAATTCAGCTTCTGTAATTCGTGAAATTGAGTTTCTCTGGTGATCGATGGTGATTGGATTTCAATCTGGTGCAGGTTGCAATGGCGTTTGTATCATGAGCACAGCGTGGAAAGATGAACAGCATCCATCCTTCATCAAATTCATCTCTTCGTTTCTCAATACAAATTCTTTTAGACTGAATTTTGTGTCGATTGCTCCAGTACTCCCTTTTCTCTACCTCGTGGATACCTTTAATTGCACCATTCTTAGCTTTCTAAGTTGCTTCATTTGCAGGATTTCATCTTCAACTGTGGAGGCGTCTCCGTTGCCTTCATATTCATTACCAGCTGGGATTCTGGCAGCACTCAATCCATGTTCAGCAAGTGAATACTCCATTTCCTACTAATGTATTCAATCTTATAAGTATGTTATCTTGTGTTTCTTAAGACGTTTCGTCTGCTTGATGCAGAATTCAGAAGCTAAGGCAACAGTTTGCACATTTCTATGTGGTTGTTACCCTCCCTACTAAGGATCGGAATGAAGTTTTCATACGCTCGTATTTCAAGTTAGTTGATTCTCGGCTCATTCCAACTGCTGTCAAGCTTGATGAACTGTTTTCTTGGCTGAGAAGTCTGGTTTTGTTTTCAGACATGGCATGGAGCTTGGTAGGCCGACTTTCATCCCCGTGCAGGACTTGGAGATGGGATTCGAGAAGATTGTGAAGATAGCACATGCTCGTGGAGGTGAGTTCGTTTAGTGAGACTCATTGTTCAGATTCTTGAAATGTATAATTATCACATCACAGGGATCTTTTTGCAGTTTGTAAACGACATGATGCCATAGCAAAACTGAAAGCTGAGGTTTGCTGATCAATTCTTTTTCTAGCTACTGTCAACAATTCATTATCTTTGCTTAAGAAACTGTTGATGTGATTTTAGAGGGAAAAATCAGTTCAATCCATGGATGTCTATATCAAAGTGGTTACATCTATCCCTGGGGTTGATAGCCATGATGCTAATGCGGTAATAATACAATTTGCTGATGATTTTTGCTCCTATTCTAATCCATTTTGTTTGGTTGTTTCTTGTGGTCTAAAATTTGATTTCTGGTTTTGCAGCTGATTCAGGCCATTGGTTCCATTGAAGCAATAGCTAAGGCATCAAAGGAAGACATTCTCGAGAACACCGATCTTTCGACTGAAAAAGCTGAAACGATTACAAGGTTTTTCAGAGACCCAAAATACTACCTTGGTACCAAATTCAAATGAAGTGATCATTCTGTAGTTTCTATAGGGATCAATTGAATCAAGTTTCATAACTGCAATATCTGCAGCAATACCATTTTCATTACGCATAATATCATGTTTTATGATGCAAATTCATATTATGCTGAAGAAATATTGCACATTTATCTACTATGCAAATAGAACTAGCCGACATACAATCTTATTCCTCTATGATAATCATACTGTTGAAGTCACCATTGAATACACTAATAGAGTGCTCTAAAAAGCATCAACCTCAGTAGGAAGAATTGCTCAGCATGAACTGGGTACAAAGTTACAGTAGTTATGCCTGTCGTAAAGGCCACGAAATCTCATTGGAATCGAGACACAGAAACGGGTTGGCACCAGAGGCTCGGGCTTGGACAGGGAAGAAGAGATACGAAAAGGAAGGCACAAACTGGTTTAAGTTTGATCCTTCCAGTTTTTAGATCAGCAGTCGATGAACTTATGATGGTGCGCCAAGATATGATGCAAGGCGCAATATATCGCTGAATACTCCACCAGCCGTTACCTCAGCCCCAGCACCCGGACCACGGACGATCAGAGGCTGCTTTTCGTACCTCTGAGTCGAGAATGCTATTATGTTATCAGATCCAGAAAGTTGGGCAAATGGATGCTCCTTCTTGTATCTTCGTAGTTCCACCGTTCCTTTCTGGTTGACAACGTCCACCACTCCAACGTATCTCAAGACCTTCAAATATTTAAAAATAGTCAGTATGTTCTATACATATTTCCATTCGTTTTCATATTTATTGCATTTTTCGCACAAAAATGAAAATTTTCACATCATTTCTGAAACTTAAGCTTAAAATTGCTTACTTCTCCAGTAGCTTCAGCCTCCTGCCTTTCCTTTGCCAAGTCTTGATCATAGTGATGGAGCTTTTGCACAAACTCCTCACCCGAAGAAACATCCTGATACGAGAAATCAGAAAATCGAATTAGAGATATGAACTAGTAGTTGAGGAGTCTCAGTTAATAAAGTTGGTCATGCCTTTAGTTGGTCTGGCACTAGACTCTGAATGGGGATGTCCGACAATTCCAGCTTCAATCCCGACTCTCTGGCAAGTATAATCACCTGCACCATTTGATGAGTGCAAATTTATCTCACTGGATTCACTAAATAGAAAAGGCAGAGCAGGTGCTTTCTAATAGAAAATTTAGGCTTTTCTTTCTTTCACAAAACTAGAAATTAATGCAAACACTAGGTTATTGCTTTGTCTGTATATATTGTTGTTTGATGGCTTTCTATTACTTTCCAAAAGCAAGGCAGAATTTGATAGGAATAAGATTCATAAAATCAAAGGTGGTACCTTTCTAGCGACATCTGTCCCAGATAAATCGTCTCTTGGATCAGGTTCGGTGTAACCTGCCTCTTTCGCCTCCTTCACCACTTCACTGAATGCTCGTTCACCCACGAAGTTGTTAAATATATAACTTAAAGTTCCACTGCATGACCGCGTTATAAAAGCAAAGTCAGTCCATAGAAACTTACGATAAACTGAGAGATTATTAACGTTAAACTGCATTAGAAATAAAGCTACAGAAGGAATAGTGTGAACACTAACCTAAAAATGCCTTCAATTCGTAATATTTTATCCCCAGTTTCAAGGAGACCTTGCAAAGTGCTAATGATCGGTAAACCAGCTCCAACAGTTCCTTCGTAAAAGTAATGAGTATACGACTGTCGCTGAAGAGTTCTCAGTTTCAAATACTACAATAGGAGGAATTCAAAGAGGAAAGTTGTCAGTACACTTATCAATTGTAAATGGAAAATAATTTTGGGTAAATCAGACACTAAAATGCAGATAATAAATATGATGTGTGTATACATTTGCCTGTTGTAATATACATAATTCTAACTATCGCAGATGCAGTGTCGATAATCTGTTCATTACCTGCTCAAGTGGTCCTGAATTGGCTTTCTTATTTGGGGTGACAACATGGATCCCTCGACGCAGCCAATCATAGTAATGGCTTGCGATAAATGAATCTGCAGTGCAATCTACTACAACAGTATTTGGGATGAAATGATTGTTGTGCACGTGCTGAACAAACTTCTGCATGTCCGCCTTTTCCCCTTTCACCTCTAGTTGATCTCTCCATGTCGACAAGTCAATTCCCCTAGAATAATAAATACAAGTATGCAAGATTATAAAATCCAAAGATAACACATGCTGGTTATCATGCCAAATTCGAAAACTTACGTATCACTCAAGAGCATAGTCTTTGATCCGGTAACACCCAATACACGAAGATCAATATTAGACTTTTCCTTGAGGACTGCTGCCTGCAGGGTTAGATGAAATGCGTGAAGCCATACTCTTCATCAAATTGAGAAATGCAGAGATCAGAAATAAGACGTGCAGATAATAATAAATCATTAAATGACAACAAGGCCAATCACAGTTAAGATTATATCAATTCTGCTTCTATGAGAAGGAAAATTTCTTGCACAATGGAAATCACAAAGAATAGGGTTTCCAATTTAAAGATTAAATAGGTAATTTTTCACATATTCACTCACAAAATTGTTTTTTTTTTTTCAATTTTCATGGTCAATCTTCTTCTTTCATGTATTTACAATTCCCGACCAACGTAGAGTAGAAGAACTGGAGAAAGAAGAAATTATATTTCAGTAACTGAAGATGAAAATTAATGTAAAATGCTAAAGTCACATCTATCAAAGCCAAATGCATAGTGAAGAAATAACTATGGATCTGGAATCTCTTCATTGATTCTTATTTCATGGAAATCGAGAATGAAAGTCTTCATAAGAAAAAGAATTCAGTATTAAATATGGTTAAAGTCGCCAATTAACAAGGTCCAAAGGGGCAGTATACCAAAGATAAAAGGACAATAGTTTGTCAAAGTGTACCTGATCCTTGAGCTGATCGAGCAAGGTCCCACCGATCAATCCTGGTCCGATGATACCCATAGCTATTGTAGTTCTTGATAAATAAAATCTCGAGTGCACAGCTCGTAATGCCTTTACACAATCTTCTTTTTTCACAACTACAGTGACATTATATTCCGAGCAGCCTTGAGCTATAGCACGTATATTGATATTAGCCTGTACAAGGACATGGTTAAGTGACTTACATCTGATCCACTGCATCCCATAAAACGAGAATAATTTGCATTTATCTTTATTTTATTTTTTTGGGTGATCAGGGAAGAGATAAGCTAGAGTGTTACACTACTGATACAGTAGTTCCGAATGTTTATAGCTAATCCTTCACTCAGCCGTATTTAAGCTATAAGAGCAAAACGAAGATATCATAAAACTTTTAAACTCTGAAAGTTTCCCTACCTTGGCAAGTGCACTGAAAAGTGTGGCACTAACTCCGGGGGTACTTGCCATTTTCTGGCCAACTGCAGCCAAAATGCTACAATTGGGAATAACCGCAATCTGTAAGAAAACCAACATAGTCGAGAAAAGGTTACTCATTTTAGGTCATAAAACTTTTCATAGTTGTTCCTATACTGACAAAACAGTTAAGTACCTGAGAAAGACGACCGGCATTCAAGGCCTGACGAAATCTAGACTCTAATGCTGCAGCTACGGCCCTGACTTCTTTTTCAGGTACAGCAAAACACACGGAATGCTCACTACTGGCCTGTGTCAAAGAATTCATCAGTTTATGAATGAAATGTTACGATATGTATAACAGAGTATAAGTGAGTAAACCTACCTGGGAAATCATAATCACATTTGCTCCAACATCTTTCACAGCACCAAAAATAGCACTAGAAGTGCCCGGAACACCAGCCATTCCAGTTCTGCAGAATATATTTGCGACTGAGAGCTATATAACAGCAATAGAACAACGAGCCGAAAACATTGATTTAATAGTCCATAACTATCATAATTCCATGAATGGAAAGCTCACCCTTCAACATTTACAAGGGCCAAATTATCAATTGTTGCAAACCCTTTCACTGTAGACTCCAGTCCATCTTCATTTTCAGAATCGGAAGGTCGGCAAATCATTGTCCCAGGTGCAGAGAGGTTGAATATGTTTCTTATCACAATCGGAATGTCATATTTCATGACTGGAATAATTGTTCGAGGATGTAAAACATTTGCCCCAAAGTATGACTGCATAGATAAAACTGGTTAATGGTTGATACAATGTCGAAACCTAGAAATTAGTGCCAGACAGTACCAGAAAAGCCTTACCATTTCCCATGCCTCCTGATAAGACAATTTGTTCAAAATCACGGCCTCGCTAACTGTCACAGACAATGAGAAAAGAGGATGTTACTAAAATGACATTGAATGTTAATACGCTATCAAAAGGGTGCAGAGGAGAAAGAAAATATATCTTCAACAAATTATCAAGTATGCAAATAATTAGAACAAAACCTTTTCTCGGATCTGCACTGTACACGCCATTCACGTCTGTCCAGATTGTGACTTGACGTGCTCTGAATAAAGCACCCATGATGGCAGCAGAAAAGTCGCTTCCGTCTCGCTTCAAAGTTGTGGGAATATTTTCAGGTGTGCTGGCAATAAACCCAGTTGCAACAATTATGTCGGAAGAGTTATTGGAGTACCACTTCTCAAGTCTTTGGCCTGACTCCACGTAATCCGGATCAACTTGATCAGAACTTGTAGGATTTACCACAAGGACATCTCTAGTGTCCATGCAAGAACATTTTAACCCACTCTACAAGAATCAAGAGAATATCTTTAAGAAAATTCCAGATGCACGTGACTCAAAAAGTAAATAAACTCGTAAGATAAAATGATTCGAAGATAAGAAGCACCTTTCTGATAACGGAAGATAGTAATTCTGCAGACCATAACTCGCCATGTCCCACCACAAAGTCGGAAAACGATTCGGTTACATGACCAGCTGCAGTAGAATAAGAATTCTGGTCATTGCTCGTGCAAGAATGAATAAAGGGGTGAAATGCAACTCTAATAGTATTAAGGAAATATCATCTTGGTAAGGGAAAGTAATGATAGCATTACTGCACTCTTTGTGGGAATGAAAAATGGAAATTTCTTAGTGAGGATGATCGTTTCTTCTCAATGTTGAGCATTAGCCACAAATACACATACCAATATATATGGCACGCAGCATTGCCTTAAGATTATTTATGTCCTGATGCAACCGTGCTAAGAAATTAGTCAGGTCATCTCCCTTGAGTAGATCAATTGCCGTTGACTTGTGCTTCTCCAGAACCGCATCCAGTGCAGTTACATAGGAATCATCCCGAGCCTGTGCCCTGTGTATGAGATCGTACATCATATCTGTCACCTTTGACATTGCAGACACGACAACCAATTTTCTTTGCGACTCATCCTTAACAACAATGTTTGCAACATTTTGTATTCTTTCAGATGTTCCAACACAAGTGCCACCAAATTTATGAATGGACCAAGTGTCGCCTTTTGGAAGCTTAACTTGCTCGACAGCTTCATCCAGAACAATATCTAGAAATTTATACGTGAATAAAGAATATCAGTACAGGATTAAGACTCATCAGTTCTAGTGAAGTATGTGTGATTGAGTAAAGCCAAAGAAACCTGCACTAGTGACCGAAGCAAACAGATTAAAATTCGAAGAGTCTCTTCCTTGCGATGAACTGCAACATACTCTGTGACAAAGAAAAGCAAATTTATCTTCAGAAGTTAGGACCAATACATTAGAAACATACTACACAAAAATGTCACTTTAAAAGTCTGACAAATCAAGAAAATAACATAAAAACAATGCAAGTTTCCAGCTTTGATGATTTAGCTCAGTAAGAATTAGATTGCAATTTCATAGTCATTACAAAATACAGAACCTAAAACTGAAAACCATGTTGGATTTGCCATTCATTAGTGATTCTCTACTTATCAGTCTTCTCCTTCATCTTTCTCTTGTACAAAAGAAAATCCAAAAACCCAATAAATATTAATCTAGTAAAACAATATCCTACACATACATCAGTTCAATTCACCACATTCATAAATAGTCATCATCCTATAAAAGCTATCACTCTAAAATACTGCAACCCCACATAGAATTGGGTCATAAATTGAATCACAAATTTAATAAAACTAAAAAATTAATAATGGGTCAATCAAATAAGCAAAACTCAGCTTCCAGCAGCTGCATGCATTGCCATACTCAAACCAGTGCAAAATCAAAGTTGATAAAACTCAAGAATGATACAAAAATTGAATCTTTGGTACGTTATCTACACTAAAGTTTCAATTTGGTCACTAAAAAAGCCAAAGAAATGGAAAATTAAAAGAACCCCATTGAAGCTTAACAAGAAAATGTTTACCTGAAAATAGGGGGCCGGTGGAGGAGAGAGAAAGGGTAGATCTTGTTGAGAGTGGTGACAGAATTCTTGGGTTTAGAAGAGAGATTTGGTAAAGAGTAGGATGGAGAAAGGGAAGAGGCGAATGCCATTGTTGATTCAATTGATTGCAGCCCCCTAAGTGTGTGTGTGCGTGTGTGTTGGCGGCTGATTATTACTGATAATTGTGATGAGGCGAAAAGGAGTTCCAATTTATTTCTACTGTAGTTTGCTGGTACACTATGTCTGCTGTTTTGCTATCTCTCTCTCCGAATCTTGAAGAGAGAGAAAATCATTTAATTATTTATTTTCTTGGATTTTTTTAAGGAAATTTTTCTTAATTATTTCAAAATTACTATACCATCAATTAAAGATTACACCATCATATAAAAAAAGATTGAACCGTCACACTATATAAAGGTAAGACAATTACACGGAACGATGTAAAAAAATAAACTGCGCCACACTCAATTAAGATTCGTATCCAAGATATTTCACTAAAAAATTTCATACTTTATACGAGAATGAGAAAGAAAATTCTCATTTTTAGTAGCTCTTTTATGATTTAAAAGTTGTTAGTACAAATCCCGTGAGTTAGTAATTTATTTAGTACTATCATATTTGGTTGTTAGAAAGTAGTGTAGTAGTTAGCATGCTTTTTGTAATACAACGTTAAATTCATGGAATAAACTATGTAATAAGTGACATTTAAATTCAAAATTTATTAATTTCCTACTATTATTCTAAAATTGTAAGTAATCATTAATGTGAAATATTGTTGTCGTTTTGTGGAGCATCCCTTTGTGGAGTCTAATGGCCACTTTACTACTGTCTGCAAGGGTTTCCCCATCGCCACAAACATGTCTTTTTCTTGTTTCTATCATAATATAGGACCTACTATTATACTTATTGCCATGTGATCAAATTTTAATTTATCAGTTTGATATTTAATATTTTTACATTAAGGTTTATACGTGTACGGTGTATAAGTTCTTGTGGCTCAATTTTTAAATAAACATAATGACTTGGAAACGTAGCTTAACCATAAGACGTTATTTCTCCAATTTTGAGATTGGGAGTTCAAATTAGTGTGCGATCGTGAATGTATTGTAACTCAAAGAAAAAAGGTCAGTCATAAGTTGTGGGTGGAGAGTCATTGGTCATCAATCATCATATCTTGAGTCTTTATTTCTTTGAGTTCTTCTATTTTTGTCTGTGTCTTTTGTGAAACCACCTGCATACTTGAGGACAAGTATGGTTTAAGTGTGTAGGTATGATGCGTCTTTGACTTTTGAGTCATTTGACCCTATTTTTCCTTTCTTTTTGTGTCTGTAATGTTCAATTAGGGAAGAAAGCATCTATTCGGAGAAAGGAGGCTCAGTCCAGGGCATATGGACAAAAGATTATCAGAATGGGCATTACCAAGATAAATCAACCCTGCTGCGTGATGATCCCTGAAGAATATATCTAGTGTGAGGCTAACCGAAGGATGCAGTCAGTAATTGTTAGTATCATTATCATTATTACTACTATTATTACCCCTCCCTCACAAACTCACACTAGTGACTAATGCATAAACTCAATTTATTCCTCATTTAAAAATTAAAGGGAAAATATCACTTTATGTCTCAATGTTTCAGTGAATTTGCAATAATGTCCTAACCTATTAATTTTCTCCAAAAATATTCCAACGTTTCAATTTTTTTATATCGGTATCCTGCAAGTGATTTCCTGCGAGTTTTGTCCATTTGGCTCGTCGGATTTTACACGCAAGCGAGACACGTGTATTCTAAGAAAGGAAGAGAGAGAGAAAATAAAGAAAATAAAAATATTTTAAGAATTTTTTTTTCCATGTGTAAATACACGTGTCTCGTTTGCGTGTAAAATCCGGCGAGCCAAATGAACAAAACTCGCCGAAAATCAATTGCAGGACACCGATATAAAAAAATTGAAACGTTGGGGCATTTTTGGAGAAAATTGATAGGTTATGACATTATTGCAAATTCGCTGAAACGTTGTGATATAAAGTGATATTTTCCCAAAATTAAATCAATGGTACTTTGATGAGTTTTATAGAGTCTCCCACTAGGATATCAAATATCAAAGCTCAATCAACATTGTTATATAAAAACACAGACACACACTAGTGGACTAGTTTGTTAAGTGTTACATTTTGCATTCTGGATAGTTTTGCTAGTTTTGCTCTTGCAATAGTCATAAGTCATCCTGTTTTTCTTGATATCTTCATACAACTTCAGTTGTGGTGGAGTAGGATTCCAATTATATTTTGAAGAGTTGCATTTTGCTTCGATCGAAGTAGAACAACCATCTATTACAAATCCACGATAATTAGCATGAAACGGTCCGAGAGTCCAATTGGTGGGTCCAAGCCATCTTGTGTCGTTCCACAAAGTTGCATGCGCGTGCATTGACAACGTTGGGTAATTTGCTCCGGATTTAGTATAGTTTTTGTAGATTCTTATCGGAATTTCATCAATAAAAAACCTGTAAAATAGCGGTGAGAGATTATAGTAGTTGAGGAAAGGGAAACGATCGATAGGGATATGCATCGACTAGTCGGTTCGACCGGCCGGCCAAATTTGGGAAAACCGAGGACCAAACCGGTAAAAAAAATTAAGATCGGACCGAACCGAAAACCAACCGAAAAATTCGGTCGGTTCGGTCGGGCACCGAATTAAAATGAAAATTAAAAAAAGTAATAACAAAAAATATATATTTATATTATTTTAATAATATAAATAAATATTATATAAAAATCAGGCAAAATCAACCAAATAAATATATTAATATTATATATTTATTAATCTCTATAATAAATAAATATATATATTTATATTATTTTAATATTATTATACGTTCGGTTGGTTCGGTGCTCGGCCGAAAAAAATTTCGGAACCGGGACCGAACCGAAAACCGACTTTTGGCAATTTTACAAACCGGACCGAAAAACAGTACACACAAAAACCGGGCCGAACCGACCAAAACCTCTCGGTTTGATCGATTTTTTCGGTCCGGTTCGGCCCCTGCACACCCCGAACGATAGATATTGAAAATTAAGTTCTTGTGCAACTCAAAACACAAATGAAAATGTAGGAAGCTACTTTTACAAATATATGTATGTACATATACACATATGGAAAATTTATTAAGGTACTCACAAAAATGGACTTACACAATTTGCTCTTGATTCCATATAATTTTATATTCATGAAAATCAAATGTTGGATTAAACCAAAGCTTAAATTGTTGCTCCCTCCCACCATTATCTTGAGCAAAAACATTTGTACTTAGTATGTAAGGTGGCCCATTATGGCCCAATAACTCAAAATCTAGTTCAGCATGGCCTCCTCCTGGCCCATTATCCCCCACTGAAGTTAACTGGGGATAAAAAAAAATCACAAAAATAAATCAATTATTAATATATTTAATCACTTAAATGGTAAATCCAAAGATGGAAACAAAAATCTAACATAAAATGTAGTAGCAATGCCATTAGAATTTTGTGGAATTTTGATATTCATACTAAAGATGCCGGCACTATATGTTTGTTTCGATTTGATTCCACCTCCTTTACAAAAATAAATAAAACAATGTAAGATTATTGCCATGATTGAAAAAAATAAAATAATGAGAGGTTTAATTATTTATTTTACAAACCACTTGATGGGTCGATTTTAATTTGAACTTCTCTTCCTTGATCAAGAACACTAACATGATCACCACCCCAACTCAAGACATAACTTTGATCAAAGGTTGTTTTTAGAGCATTTGTAGTAAAACAAGTAGAAAGAAATAAAAATATGATGTAGAGACTCATGATAATAATAATTAATCAGTTGGGATTAATTTCGAGAGAAAAATGACGAAATAGTGATATTTATATTTGAGAATATTGGATAAAATTTCAACTACAATCTAATTATTATTGTCTCCGTGTGAAGAAGGTACAGTTAATATTTTGAAAATAAATTCTCCAAATATACTAAATTAAGTCTACATAATAAATATTCATATCACATAAAGAGACGATCAGATTGCTCATTTTATTATATTTTCTGAATCAACATGAGGAAAATTAGTCATAAAGAATAACTTAAAGAGAAGGACTCGGTACATAACCCGCCCCGACCCGTCACGCACCTGCCCTGCCCCACGTGTGAGATCCACGCGCTCAGTTTTATTATTTTTTTTTCCAGTTTTTTTTTTCGGCGGAGCTTTCGGCTTCGATTTTACGGCTCCGCCTTCGCTTCGATTACTAAAATAAGGATAATCGGCGGGCAACAATTTTGACTTTTTCGGCTCGCTCCGAGACCTTCGGCTCCCCTCGTTCGAATCTTGACCATAGAAGAAGCGGCAAACAATATAAAAAATTGGAAAAAAAAAACTGAAAATTTATTATTAAAAAAATAATTGGTCCAAGGGGGGGTCAAATCGAGGTCAAAGGGGTCGGGTCGGGTCAAACGGGCGAATGTTCTACGGTGCAACAATTGCACCAGAGTTTTTGTCTAAGTGAATATTGTTCTTGTTTGGATTTACTTGCTAGAAAATGATTATTCTCTCCGTTCGTAAATAAGTGATCCGACGAAATTTTAAGCCGATACGATTTTCAGCCTATTCTTGAAAATGCATCATGTCGGTTGTAGAAATTCAAAATAGCCCTTGTTATGAAATTCTTTGTATCAACCACTCGAGCCAAATTTATTACTCATATAAACACAAATATGCATACATGATACTATAGTTTCGAAATTAAAGTGTTACATTTTGCATTCTAGAAAAGTGTTGCTCGTTTTGCTCCTGCAATAGTCATATGTCATGCTCCTCTTCTTTATATCTTCGTACATCTTCAATTGTTGCGGCTTAAGATTCAAACTATATTTTGAAGAGTCGCATTTTGCTCCAATCGAAATTGGACAACCTTGTACTACGAATTCACGAAATCTAGCGTAAAACGGTCCTAGCCTCCAATTAGTTGGTCCAAGCCATTTTGTGCCGTTCCATAAAGTTGCATGCGCGCGCATTGAAAGTGTTGGATACTTCGCTCCGATTTTTGCGTAATTTTTGTATATTCTTATTGGAATTCCATCAATGAAAAACCTATAAATAGTTGTGGGAGAAGAAGAGTAAGAAAGATAGTCATAAAGTATTAGCCATAAACTATGAATTATATGCAAAATGGTTAAAAACTTACTACTCCTTCCGCTCCATAACAAGTGGCTCATTTCATTTCAGTACGGAGTATTAAGGTGAAGGGTAAAAATTGGTTAAAGTGGTATGGCCCACAATTTTTGAAGGATTAATTGTTCTCTTATTTGAAAACGAGCCATTTGTTATAGGACACCCCAATATGGACAACGAACCGCTTGTTTCGGGACGGAGGAAATAGTAGGTAAAATGCATATTTATGTGTATAG
The DNA here is from genome assembly GCA_029490685.1 of Schizonepeta tenuifolia. Taxonomy (NCBI): domain Eukaryota; kingdom Viridiplantae; phylum Streptophyta; class Magnoliopsida; order Lamiales; family Lamiaceae; genus Schizonepeta; species Schizonepeta tenuifolia. Next base: position 129,144,529 of record CM055956.1, read on the forward strand.
ATTATGTTAAAACTAGATCATGGTGGCGAATTCGAGTATCTATATTTTTATTTAATTCAAAATTATGTCATTGACTGCCCCAAAAATAAGATCAATTATTTTTATAATCTAAATTAATTTTTAAATTCACGGGACAAAAAATTTCTATTTGATCCCTTTTGTCACATCTTTGTGGGAATAGTAAAGAAGGGTATTGTCCCATCGGGGATGGCCTAGTGGTAAAAGTGAGCTCCTGAGACTGAGAGGTCTCAGGTTCGAACCTCATGAAGCGCCTCTATAGGTCGAGTCTGCCATACTTGTACTTGGAAAGTGTGGTTTACCTGTCCTGTATGGTTTGCAGACTACTGCACAAGGAACGGGGGTTTACTCAGTGCGCACCAAAAGTAGCGGCGGCGGGTTCCCACGATATCAAAAAAAAAGAAAAAAAAAAGAGTAAAGAAGGGTATAAAAATGGACTTACACAATTTGGTAGGGACTCCATATAATTTTATATTCATGAAAATCTAATGTTGGATCAAACCAAAGCTTGAATTGTTGCTCCCTCCCACCATGATCTTGAGTAAAAACATTTGTATTTAATGTATATGGTGGTCCATTACGGCCCAATAATTCAAAATCCAGCTCAGAATGGGCTCCACCTCGCCCATTAACGCCGACTGAAGTTAACTGAGAAAAAAAAAATTACCCATATAATAAATCAATTTTTTAATATTTAATCAGTTAAATCACAATTTGAAAGTTGAAAAAAAAAAAAGACTAACATAAAATGTAGTCGCAATTCCACTAGCACGTTGTGGAATTTTGATCTTTAGACTAAAGATTCCAGAAATATATGCTTGTTTCGATTTGATTCCACCTCCTTTACAAAGGTAAATAAAATAATTTAGGATTACGGTGATTGAAAAAAAGAAAAAAAGAAAAGGTGATTCGTTTATTTTACGAACCACTAAATTGGTCGATTTTAATTTGAACTTCTCTTCCTTGATCAAGAACACTAACATGGTCACCTCCCCAATTGAAGGCATAATTTTGATTAAATGGTGTTTCTTGAGCATCGGTAGTAGAAAAAAATAAACATATGATGTAAAGACTAAGATGAAGATTCATGATAATTAATGATTTAGTTAGGGTAAATGTTGATGGGAAGTGATGGAAAATGTAGTAATTTATACTTGAGAATACTGGATAAAAATCCCACTCTAATCTAAATATGTCTCATTTTGGAGAAGCATTCAATTATTTTGGGATTTATTAGTAAACAAAATCACACATACTAAACGTTTTTGTCACTAAAAATATTATCAGATTGCATGATATATTTCAGTTAAATATACGCCTTATGCAATTGAGGGATTTCATTTCAATAATGTAAAGAGATGTAGTGAAATGATACATGTGGTTTATTCATAAAAATGTTATACTTTGCTTGTTTTATTCTACTATTAAAAAACAGTATGACGAAATTATTTATAGAGCATGAAGCTATTTATATTTATTTTATTATTTTAGTAGTCCTTATAGATTGTTTGTATTAAACTATTGATATTGTTATTCTATAATGTAGGTAACAAAAATATGTTTATCTCAACCCAAAAAAAAATGTAGAGGTGACTTAGAGCACTCCGAGCAGAATTCTTAAAATCAGTTTTAATTCAAATTTGGTTAAAATAACTAAAAATAAGGTACAGAGTGTTTTCAGCAGATCTCTCAAATTGGATGGACCCCATAAAAATATTTACACCCCTTAAAATTTCCAAATTTTCACCTTCTTAAATTATTCTTATATCACAAATTGAGTTCGGTCTACAACTTTTATTAAATAACTAATGCAAAATAAGGTAACTATTGTACTGAAAATGCTCTTTAACTTCCTGAAAAAGAAACTATTCCATTAACATCCATAGTCCACTTCAAAGAAGATTAAGAACTTGTGTTAGGATATATTATAGAAATTTACGCACACATAAACATGGATTGTACCTAACTTGACTAGAGTTGTCAAAAATTGACATATTCCTTCTCTCAAGAGACTTACTTGAAATTAGGCGTTTATTTATTATCAAAATAAAGATTCATTGAATTTTGGGCTATATCCGAGCCGATTCCATCCAATCAATTTAATACTTCCCTCCATCTACGAAATGGTTGTCGTATTGTGACCGACACGAATTTTAAGAAAATAGTAGGTAGTAGTGAATTATAGTGAATATTACTGTGAGTGAAATAAAGGTCCCATGATAAATGTGAGGAGTAGCAAAAGTGACAATCATTTCGTGGACAAACTTAAGTAGCAAAAGTGTCAACCATTTCGTGGATGGAGGGAGTAGATCTATACGTGCACATATTTAACTATCAATAATGATATTCGGGTACACGATGACCAGCCACACACATAACAAAAAGGAAAATTAATTGTAAAAATAAAAATAATCACATTCTTCCCTAGGATATATACTTTCAAAACCTATATTAATCTTTTTACTTGTGTGATCGGCCACAATGTGACCAAATAACAATAAGTATAGCCGCATATACAATCTATGATATAGCTTAAACTTTTAAGAGGGACAAAATAGCTGAATAATTGAAATACATTTAATGAAGCCCATAATATTTAGATAGTATACTAGCAAAGTAATGAGTTCAAATGAATGATTATACTATCCATCGTAATAATATTAGAGCATCCATAACCCTTCAGCCCTTTTGGGTTTGATGGGTTGTAGACCCCAGAATACGCTTTTCATATGTAATAGGATGATTTAATAGGAGACGTGATATAATTAATTTTGAGATATTAAATAAAATTTGTAAAAAAAAAAATTAAATTAATATTAACTAAAAATAAAATTATATTAATTTAAATAAAAATAATTACAATAATTAAAATGTGAACATTAAAATTAATTAAAAATAAAAGCTTATCCACCGCCGATACCGGCCCAAATTGCATCCAGAGGTGTTCGATCAAATCATTTGTGAGGCGGTGATGCATTCGTTTATCTTTCAAATTGGCCGACCTCTTGAAATATTTGTGTCTCACTCCTCGTTTTCTTTTGGATACCGTCGCGAATAGTTGCCCAACAACTTGCTTCATTTTGCCGACAATTGAAAATACTTTGTCATCGGTGCCATGGGACGACGACGGCGAGGGAAGTGTAATTGAACTCGACGATTTCGACGACATTATAGTTTAAGATTTTTGAAGAGAGAAAATAAGGAAGATGATAAATTAAGTCTAAAAAATGAGCGATGGATAGAAATATTTATAGGTTAAAGATAAATTAAAAAATAAAAAATAAAATGAACTAGCCATTGGCCGACAACGGCACAACCAACGGGCATATCGGCAAATAGTCGTTGCAACATTTCAGCACACAAATTTAATTTTTAACTTTTAATTTTTTTTAAGTTAGGTGCACGCCCTAAAATAAGTCGGAACGAGCCGCATTGATGGGCCGAGCCGCAGCTCTTTCTCAGTGGCGCGGCAACGCACGGGCTCGAGATCGAGCCGACTCGATCGAGAGATCAAGCCGTGCGTTGCGCATGGCCTTATGCATATAAGTCAAAGCAGAACAAAACATTAGACGTGACAATTGTGCCAACTTTTTAGCACACAATAAAGAGCAATAATTGATGTTCTCAATAAAAATAAAATAAAAATATTCGTGACTAAATTTGAGCTTCACATGTGGAATGGCCCACCGCCATTTCTTTATAGTTAGGGTAAGTTAAGTGATTAATTTGGTCCACGAAGATTAGTGGATACTAGATACTATATTTAATTTAGAGCTTGCAAAACTACTTAAGCAAATTTATTTATACTAATTAGGAGGTTGAATCTTTTTTATTGACAATTGATTATTTTTTTAATTTTTTATCACGAATTTAAGCATTATTCCAGCTTAATAAAATGAAATAATATATTTTGGTATATACAAAATTAATTCCAATCTTCACTTTTGAATCACAATTCAGAGATCGTTTGATATCCATATACGTATATCAGGTATGAGTATCAATATGACACATATCCATACCTTGTATTTGGTATATCAGTATATAATTATCAAATTGATATACTTGATATGCTATTTTTCAATATTTTCCTATACCAATTTTTGCTAGTATATGACGCATACCTCTACTTTCATTCCCACTTGACATCAATCGATATCTTCAATATATCAAACACGATTATCAAATATAAATCTGATACCCATACCGGATTTCTGATACCCATACCCATACTTAATATTTAATATACTGGTATATGAATACCAATCGGCCAATATTGTCAATGAAAAATCCATCTAAAAAATTTTGTCGATGAAAACCATTTCCAATACCTTTTTACTTAACATGAATTATTTTTTTCAAATAATTTTTGTCCACATGAATGGACATCCACAATAACATGGTTCCCATCATTCATGATCATAAATTTATAGCTCTTTATTTCACCTTCGTTACTTATCAGCGTTTATATGTAGATAATTTTATTTTAATTCCGAATGATAATGCTTTCCTTGCTCGTCTTAATGAGCAAACACAAACACTAACTTTTCTTTTTGAAAATTCTCCCAAAAATTAAATTTCTCAAAATTTCAAAACATTTGACTAAACACCCTCTTAGTAATTAATCTTTGCCGCAAGCTTGAAGAACTTATAGCTTAAATTAAATGTATATCAATGTCAAATACACATTAAATTTATGTGTAGCCTGCACCTATTTTTCTGCATATTTAATAGTTAATACATGTGGTCCTATTCTCGTATATAAAAATACTTAACTTAGTTAAATTTACACTATACTATGTCACTATGTAAAATTCACCACAGTTAATTTGATATGTTCCACGTAGTATTATTTTCTTTAGTACAATTTTCAACTTACACGAAAAATCTAATCAATTTTTTAAATATTAAAACGGGGTATATATTTCTAAAAACTTATAAATTAAACACAAAAATATTTATTACGAAAAGACTAAATTGCATATAAATTCTTCACTTTTTACCAAATTCTCGTTTATATCATTACCTTTATAAATTAGGTGAAAATTACTCAACTTTTAAGTTTTCGCAATTCTATACCTTCGACCATTTTCGCCTAAATTAACGCTGACATGAAATCCAAAAATGCTTACATGGAAAAATCCGACGGAAAAACAAACGACATAATTTTAAAAACACAAAACGTTGTCGTTTCCTCAAACATAAACATTTACATTTACATTTCTTTATGCGTATTAGGGCACCGACTGAAGAACAAAATAAGTATTTTTAATACTACGTTATTTGTTTTTCCATGTAAGCATTTCCGAATTCCATATCACCACTAATTTTGGGAAAAATAATCAAAAATATCGAATTGCGAAAATTTAAAAAGTAAGAAATTTTTAATTAATTTTAAAAAGTGAGAATATAAACAAAATTTAATAAAAGTTGAGAAATTTATATGCAATTTAACCTTTCGAAAATTATAACCACAACATTAAAATTTGTAGTGAAGTATTTTCGTAAATTAGGTATGATGCAATTAAGCTTGGTGGGGGTGGACTTAATAATAATATCCAATTTGGATTTATTCCCTTCTTTCTCAACACTTAAAGAAGCTTCTCTCTCTTCTCTCTCTCTCCCCTCTGTGTTTCATAACTGATTGATACTAATATCCTTCTCTTTCTCTCTCCTCCCATTTTCGATTACACTGAGCAGAATGGATATCGTAGAGGCCGCTAACGAATTTCACGACTGGGAGCTTCTCCAAACCAGCTCGGACACCGAGTCGGCTCAGGTGACCGTCGCCGATGCCGGCAACTCGTTCGACGAAATTGATTCCGGCGGCTTAATTCAGGCCAATTATTTCTCATCGGAGCCTCACGATCGTTACGAGGAGCGTGTGGATGATGGTAAATCGGTCGGGTCCGACAACCCGAGCTGGATAGATCCTGGTTTCGAGGAGGACCCGACCCGCCGCCCTAACAAGGTTTCCGGCGAGTTTTGGCCCGATTCTAGCAGCGAGCGGTCTGATGATCAGAAATTCGGCGAATTGGAGGGGAGTAATGAGTTAGGGTTTCGCGGAAATGAAGAGAATTATGCAAAATTTGAGGTGATTGAGAAAAAAGAGGGGGGCGCTGAGGATTCGGGTAATTATTGCATGGAATCCGGTGAAATTGATGGGGATTCTGCTGCAGTTAGTGATATTGCAGAGGAATCTCAGGTTTTGGGCGAGGAAATGAATGAGAATGAGGGGAATGATAGTGGAGTGGAAGCTGTTGATGGCGCAGGGGGGAAGAATGGCGGTGAGGTTGAGAAGAGGGGGGTAGTATGGTGGAAGATGCCTATGGAGTTTATCAAGTATTTTGTGATGAGAATGAGTCCGGTTTGGACCGTCTCGGTTGCTGCTGCGTTCATGGGGTTTGTGATCTTGGGCCGTAGGTTGTATAAGATGAAGAAGAAGACTAGGGGATTGCAGATTAATGTTGCAGTTGATGATAAGGTTAGTTTTCTGCTATGGATTAGTTGCATTGAATTCATCTTGCCCTTTACATATTGTTTTAATTCGATTTTGGATGATGTGTTGAGATAGTCTTGAAGTGATCAGATGTGGTAAATTGGTAATTTTATTGCTGATTAATATTTTGCCTTTGCTGAAGTTTGATAGTTTCGATTATGCTATCATTGTTGTTAGAAGCAAAATTTTGCTACTTTGTAGGAGTTTTACTATATAGCTTGAGTATTTTCTTGTTTGCTAATATGTGAGTGTGTCAATATTAACAGCTGTGGATGTTGTTCATATCCAGCAAAAATGCCATTAAGTACTTTTCTCGCGTTATTTTGTAGACTATCGATTAAAAACTTAGGCCGGTATAACTGATATTATGTCTTATAGGTAGAGAATTGGGAATTTATGTTATCATAGTGATCATTGTGTTAGGCTTTTCTACTTTTTGATAACTTGTGAAATCAGCTATTTGTTGAAAATGAAGTAAGTTGACCCACCAACATGGAGTGAGTACACGTTATTTCACTGAATCAATGTCTGGTTGGAATTTTTTGCAATATAACAAGTTTATTTGTTTTGAACATGATGATAGTCTTCAACTTGACATAAAAATATTGCTTAATTATTGACTAAGCAAGGACTATAAGGCCTGAAATACCTTCAGATAAAAAGAAAACATTGCCTGTCTGTGTTTTGAGGCCCTTTGGATACGCTAGGGAGAGGCTATTATACCCTTATTTTATTCCCATCCCCGAGCTTTCAGTGAAAATCAACGGGTTAGGTCACATAAGTACATATTAGCTTCAGATTAAAATTACATTAGTATGCCTTTGCTTTTAAATTTTAATCGGCTGGTATTGAATAGTCGTCTTTTCACTATATATGCACACACACACACACACACACACACACACATATATATTATAATTTGGTGAATTAATTGGTCCGCGTATGGACTTGCACTTGTGGACGAGAAGTATCTCTTTTCTGGATAATGTCACACCTCAGAAGTGTTCTAAGGGGTCCAAGTGGATAGATCATAGATATGGTAGTTGATCCAACGAAAAATTCATTCATGTCCATCTCATTTTCTGGATGCATGAGCTGTAGTATTCAGATGTAGGGCAAACAAATTGTGACAAATCCTATGAAATTCAGCTCATTTATTTTAATTTTGACATCTCAACAAGCTTATGAATTTGATATGCAAGTTCACTTACTCTGCAATTACAAAAAGAAAGTGGCTCATTAACCGCTCTTGTTATATGTCAATGTATTACTCTCTATCTATACGCTATCCACTTTCAATTTTATTCTGCAGAAGGCGTCTCAGGTGATGAGCCGCGCTGCTCGTCTGAATGAAGCTTTCTCAGTTGTGAAACTGGTCCCGGTGATCCGCCCTTCACTGCCTGCTGTTGGCTCCACCGGCAGCTGGCCAGTGATGAGTTTACGATGAGCATAGGAATTTTTATACATGAAAGAAGTGATCTTGTGGAGTTCAAGACATTATTTAGATGCCAGTATTTTAGTGTATAACGTGTGTATTAGTTTCGTTTTACCTGTTACATTAAAAGGCTTTTGTTTTCGTTGTCGTGTATGTAACTAAAACTTAAATGGCTTTGTCAATGGATGTGTTTACGTAACTATGCTTTCGAAATATCTCCGAAATCATGTCAATTAGTTGCTTTGGACATTTAGTAGCAGTTGTGAGTTTCTCCGACGTGTAGCAGCAGTGAGTTTCTCCTCATCGTCTTTTCAAGAAACGACAGTAAGACGTAAATAAGGGTGCCTAAGCTTCACAACAACAAAAATCTGCTAAAATTTGTAGTGCCAATAAGCATAAGCTCAAGCATATACACTACTACTTAATCAGCAAATAAAGCAATTTTCTAAGCATGATTTCTTCAAAGATTATAAGATGAAAACAGAATGATAACATTGAAACACATTTTCTTGATGAACTGTATAAATCTTGGAGCATGTTTTATTGCAGCAGTATTGATATAGTATGAATGTACGAATCATCACACCCCGTTACTTGGACATGGAACGAGAAATCGTCTACCCTCCACTTATAGGAGGTATGATAGCCAATTCATCTCTATCTTTAACAACGACAGATTCAAGGACGTACTCCTCGTTTAGAGCAAGTACCATACAGTTACGGATCTCTTCAAGTCCTGGAAATCTGGAAATAAGCTTATTCAAGCAATCATACGTGGTTGTACCTGGTGAAACTTCCAAAGACATGTCTGTCATCCCTGTTAGATCTCTTGCTCGGGCGAAGAACAAAACCTTCACCTTAATAGAGGTATCAACCTTTTCTCCTCCACCTTTGTTATCCATCTTTTCTGACATACTGGAGTTTCTGTTGAGAAACAACTCTACTCATTAGTTATGCACAAGTTTAGACTCGACCTAATAGAAGTTGGTCGATTGGGGCTCCAACGACTTGAAATAAGGAGGTTGGTTAAAGAAGCTGCTTCTTCTTTCAATGTTAAATCTACTTGGTATCTCAAATTTCTTGATCAAGATAGGAAGATGATAGAATTACATATATTGTTTCTCTACCTCCTAAACAGTTATGAAACCGGCTTGTTCGACATCTAGAGAGAGAGAAACATTCATAACCACAACCAGCTTCTGTTGTGCAAAAAGCAATTTAACAACCAACTTGCTTCCCCCCTCTTTAAACAGGTTCATAGTAATATATGACACAACAGAAACTAAGAAACAACACTAAATAAGAAGAAATTTGTTGATTCTTGGAAGAATACCATATTGCCTAAAAGATTACCCAAGCATTCTTAAAGCAATCCACCTTCCTTAAGTAGGATATAACACACACACACACACACACACACATATAATTCTCAATCCATGGAAAGATTACTTGCAAGTTGCAATAGTAAAATATAAGCTTATGAGCTTTATATACCAAGTAGTTAAACATACCTCGGATTTTCAGAAAATATGTCCCAATCAAGAAAGAAATTCCACACCAGATGGTAATAAGTGAGTGATTTATGATTCACAACACCATAATTCTTCTTCTTCTTGAGTTTTTGGAGCAAAATAATGATTTTTTTTTATGCTCTTAATTATGGTGATTATTTTTCTTCATATTCTTGAATTCGGGCAAAGTCATTAATTTCAAATTACCCAACTATTACGAAAGAGATTCTTAAGCATTAGTGTTGGAAAATTCTGGAATGAAGAATTCTAAGTCAATGAAGTAAAATGTAGGCGCCAAACACAGCAGCCCAAGAACACATCTGAATCCTAAACAAGAAGATATATTTTTCTCTTTCAGCTACAAAATCAGAACACCCATTTGTATATTTAATCGGAATTGAAAAGGGAGCAGAAATCAAGATAAAGATCGTACCTTTACGAATTCAACTCCACGAATCCCCCCATTTTTAGCTTCTCAGATAATTTGATTAAATTGAGGAAATTGATGGCGTCAAGCACTCAGTTTTGTTTGTCTTCATACGGTCAAATGTACAAATCTCGTTGCATAATGTACAGTAGGCGGCTGGGTGCCAAAGCAGACAATTTGGGGAGTGATTTGCTATTTCGCCATCTTTATAAAAAAATGGACTAGTCACTAAGACTGTCTAAACGGGTGATGGGTAATCGGATAGTGTTGTACAAATCTGACACTCAACGGGTATTTGGTATGTTCGGGTAAAACAGGTCGGAATAACGGGATATAAATTTTAAATATTTCGGGTTGGGTATACCTGACACTCGATCTGTGAACCCAAGTAAACTTGATTTTTTTTTACATATTATATTTTTTATATATATTATAGTATTACTTTGAATTAAATTTATATATATATATATATATATTCTATCATTTTAAAACTAACTTTATTATATAAATCTCTTATATGTGGAGTATATCCTAATTTTTTAGATATGATTTACGGATTAGGTTGCTTATGGTTTATATTTATAGATTAATGATGTTGGTAACAATTTTTTTCATATTAAGTTGCATATGCAATATTTTTTGTTTGGTTTGGTTATTGATTATTATGATTTTTTTATTAATTTTTTTATCAATTGGTTGTTATGGATCATTGAGACACATTTTATAGTGTTATAATTTAGATTTGCATAATGTCAAATATTTATGGCATAATAATATATATTTAATAATAATGTTGGACAATTTGGGTACCTTAATACCCGATCGGATATTTGAATACCCGATTTTAAATATAAGATCGGGGTAGGGTATTAAAAATTTGAAAGAATTAGAGTCGGGTACCCAATATTTCCGGATAGGGTACCCTACCCGTCCCGTTTAGACATCCCTACTCGTCACAGACTACATGATAAGCAATTAACTAATTTAAGAAGATAATTACGCATAATCTTATTTAGGACAAATGTTTTTTACAAAAATATTTAAATTTAACAACTTTAGAGAAATCACATTTCAACATTTTTGCCATGATGTCAGGCTCAGGGCAGCGGCGAGCTTGGCAAGCTCGTTCGCTACCCTTTTTGGTGGGCCTAACGCGCGCGCACAAAATGAAATGCAGTGGCGACCTTGTCAAAATTGTTGAGCTCGTCATTTGTTTTTTTTTTTTTTAAATGATGAAATGTTAAAAAAAAATTCATTTCATTCAAAATAAAAACATTCATCGTGGAACTCCTTCTGGGCCGATGCCATACGGACGGTGCTTCTCGTGATGATAAGATTAAAATTTAATTTGATGTTACCTTGCCTGATTTCTTTTTTTTACGTATTCTACCTGATATTTGCCTGTTTTTTTTTTTTGCTTGATTTTTTTTACCTGATGTTTACCTTTACCTGATTCTTTTTGTCTTGATTTTTTTGTTGTCTAATTTTGTTCATTATTGTCTTCATCATCATTGCTGATGTGGGCACACACGCCACTGCCCACAGCCTCATGGAGTCCAAATTCAAGCATGGAATAGTATGTGCTCAAGTCATTCATTACGGAAAAAGTTGCCTATTGATGATCTACTTTGTAATGATTCCAAAGAACCAATTGACACCTACACTAATTCTTGTCGCCAATGGATAATGTTAAAATAAATTCAAGCAAAATGGCACAAGATTTTGATATGTTACGTAAACTTTAAACACTAATTAGTTACCAAAACTTAACTCGAACATCAACTGTCGATTGCTATTTATTAACAAAAACAAGATATTACTAGCGAGCAAGTAGCAACCTCGATCATTATTCACTCTACCAATACACATCATGTGTAAATATATATAAATCGAGTCGAATACTATCAAGCTTTGCATGGAGCCAACGGGGGCCCACAAAGGCAGTCGTTCCCGGCAAACGATGCAGCCGGGAACTTATTCGGCGGCAGCTTGCCGCACAAGTGATTATAACTCACATTCAGCTCCGACAAGCCCGAAACCGCCGCAGGCACCTTCCCGACAATCAAATTCTTCGACAAATGCAAGAACCTCAACGTCGTCGGAAACCTCAAACTCCCCAAATCGAACTTCAACTTATTCCCAGAAGCGTAGAATCCCACCAAGAACTCCGTCCGGTTCAGCAGCTGCACCGGGCTGCCGGTAATCTCATTGTCGGAAAGATCAATGTAGTCGTAGAAATATGTTTGAACGGGCTTAAAATCATCGAGCTTAAACTTGAGCCCGCATTTCGCCAGCTTCAACGAGTAGATAATCGGAGATGACGTCACCCATTTCGGAATCGAGCCCAAATGGAAATTGTTGTATGATAAATCAAGAGATTCGATGCCTTTCACGTTCATCACCGGAAACGGATCGACTAATTTGTTATGGGCAAGATTAAGATTGAAGATTTTAGTGAGATTCGCGAAGCTTTTCGGAACGGGCCCGGAGAAGTTGTTCCAAGAAAGATCCAACGTATCAAGGGCCCGAAAATTCCCCAGAAAGCCCGGGATTGGGCCCGTTAGAGAATTGTGGCCCATCTCGAGATACTGCAGGTTTGGTGCTAATGATGAAATGCTAGATGGGATTTTCCCGGTGAGTTTATTGAGGGAGAGGTTTAGGTATCTGAGCTCGGATAGGCCCGGGATACTGAATATATCCGGAATCGGGCCGGACAGCTGGTTTCGATCAAGAAGAAGTAGCGTGAGGTTGCTCAGCCGTTGCAGGGCGGTGGGGATGGGGCCGGAGAGGAGATTGCCGCCGAGTTTGAGCTGGTCTAGGTGAGTTAGATCGGAGATGGAACTCGGAATCGGGCCGGAGAATCGGTTCCCTTGTAGGCTTAATACATTTAGTTGGGTTAGTTTGCCGATGTTGGTCGGAATCGGGCCGGAGAATTTGTTGTTTTCGATGTAGATGTAAATGAGGTTTGGGAGGCTGAAAATGGGCTTTGGGAATGGGCCCGAAAGGTTCTTGAGATCTATGAGGTAAAGCCCGTCCAAGAATTTGAGTTTAGAGAGAGAAGGAGAGACGGTACCGGATAAAGAGGTGGTGAGGTTGCCGGGTTGACCCGAGAGGGAAAGGGCGGTGACCCGGTTACCCGTTAAGCAGGTGATGCCGAACCATTTGCAGCAGTCGGTGCCCTTTTTCCATGAGGATAGCATACCCGACGGGTCGGAGGTGATGCCCGACTTGAAACCCAGTAACCCGGATTCGTCGTCGGCGTGGCATGCGGCGGAGGAGGGGGTGGTGAGGAGGGAGAGTACAAGGAGGGAAGCGGAGAGTACAAGTAGGGAGTGCATGGTGGAGGTGGGATTGATTGGATAAGTGGTGGATTTGGAAGGTTGCTATATATAGAGTGTTGTTTGTCTTTAATTTATGGAAGTGGGGCCCTTGATTGTTTTGAAGATAATGTGGTGGATTTCGCAATTGTTCTAGTATTAAAATCACATGGCTTGGCTTGTGCATAAAAAGATGCAGAAAATATTGACTCTATTTAAATGGGACTTTAATCATACAATTACATGCATATTTGTTTGTATATGGAATTGAGATTTTCCTTTTATGATATCAACTTTTACGTAGGTCTTACTTTCATTTCAGAGATATCACAATAATAAGGTTTTATTCTAAAAAATGAAATAATTAACTCTTTAAAAAATTATACTCCTTCCGTTCAAATGAAGAAGTTTCATTTGAGAATCGCACGTAGATTAAGAAAAAGAGATTTAGAAGATAAAGAGTGTAATTAGGGTAGTATTTTATTATTGATGTAAAGTAGGTTGAGTGAAAAACACTGTAGACTAAAGTAAACTGCACTATTCACCTAGGTACTAAATGAATAAAATAAAGAAAATGAGTTGGATTAGTGTGTTAATTTTTGCCAAAAAAGGAAATGGGACTTCTTGAACGGGACAACCAAAATAGCAAAATGAGACTTCTTGAACGGGACAGAGGGAGTATTAAATAATATTTAGAATTGAGATTTTCCTTTTAAGATATCAATTACTCGCTCACTTCCGATTATCTTGAGCTATTTTTCATATTGGAACGTCTTATTCATCTCGATTTATTTCTTAAAAAAAATTAATTCTTCGACCTACTTACTTTATATATATTTTATCTTTTTTGTCGAACAATAACGACTCAAGATGGACGGGACTGACGAAGTACTAATTTCAACTTATTCTGAAAAAAAAAAACTAGTACTACTAATATTCAACTTGGAATTAACATGAGATGGCAGCATATGGCTTTTTTTTGTTACACTATGCTAAGTGTAGTTAACTTAACTTTAATGTAGGTAACTTTTTAGGTGTATGAGCAGCCACAGAAACAAAAGAGGAGAGAGAGAGAGGTTGTCGGTAGACTTTGAAAATGAAAATGTTTAAAGCTAGGTCGTAGTCGTAGATGCGTTTTAATATTTGAATTCTAACTCCTTGGTGAATTGCTTTTTTTTTTTTGAAAAGTAAAGATGATATTCTCATTCAAGAGTATCAGAAGTACTCAAAATGACAAAGAGTCTTACATTTGATATCAAAACACAAGAAAGGAAAAAGAAAAAGATAAGCTACAAATTTGCAGGCATACAAACGAGTGGATGTGAACTCCAATCAAGGAGGGAGACACAAAAAGATGATGGGAAGTGAGACTTCAACCATTTCCACGAGCAAAATTTGATACTCTCCACAATTTCCTCGACTGACGGCAATGAGTTTTTGAAGATCTTTTCATTCCTCGCCTTCCAAATCCTCCACAAGGTAGTTTGCCAAATAAGACTCAAAATTTTCATCTTTACATTGCCAAGACCACAACACACAAAGTCCTTGAAATGATCCTTCAAATCAGCTGCGTAGATTAAGCAACGATCAAGCCATTCACAAACCTTAGCCCAAACAAGAAGTGCCTCGGAACAGGTATATAGTAGGTGACGCGAAGATTCGACTTGAACATGATACATAGCACAATCAACTCCTTAGTGAATTGCTACACTCCGTGAGAATTGGTGGGGTGCATTAGCATTAATGATGGAGATATTAAATATATAATATTTTATTGTTTAGGTTTATATTTCACGTTTCTCGCTTCTTTGGTAGAAAAAGCATAATTCAGTTAATTGATAAAAGACTTGTCTATGCCCTATACTTTATGATGATCATTATTTGTTACATTCGCTCAATCTCAACATTTTCTCTCTCTTAGGACCGGTCAATTGGTCATTTGTCACATAAGAATTGTTTTTGCACTTCACTAAGATAAAAATTGTCATCTCACAAATTAAAGAGGATGTTTGTTGATATGGATGTGTTTACTTAACTATGCTTTTCGAAATATCTCAGAAATCATGTCAATTAGTTGCTTTGAACATTTAGTAGCAGTTGTGAGTGTCTCCACTACAGAAACTATGAAACAACACTAAAAGATTACCCAATCATTCTTACCATGGAAAGATTACTTGCAAGTTGCAATAGTAAAATTTAAGCTTATGACCTTTATATACCAAGTAGTTAAATATGACCTCGGATTTTCAGAAAATATGGTCCAATCAAGAAAGTAATTCCACCAGATGGTAATAAGTGAGTGTCATTTATGAATCACAATAGCATAATTCTTCTTCTTCTTGAGTTTTTAGAGCAAAATAATGATTTTTTTTTCTCTTACTTATAATCCCCCCATTTTTAGCTTCTCAGATGATTTGATTAAGAGGGTGTTTGGCTAAGCTTTTAAGCTCCTTAAAACAGCTTATAAGCTCCTTAAGGTATCTCTAGTCGAGGTAGTTGAATGAAAAGCTCAGACAATTTGGGGAGTGATCTGCTATTTCGCCATCTTTAGAAAAAATGGACTCGTCACAGACTACATGATAAGCAATTAACTCAATTAAGAGTTAAGAAGATAATTTTTGCATAATTTTTTTTTTGAACAACATTGCAAGTAAATTTAAATACTGCGTGACGGAGGACTCGAACCCGTGACCTTTGGCCCGGGCATTAACCTCACTACCACTAGGCTAACACACACACACAATTTTTGTATAATTTTATTTTGGACAAATGTCATAGCATTTGATCAACTTTTAAAAAATATTAAAAAATAAGCAATTTTAAAAATTACATTTCAACATTTTTACAATGATGTCATCAAGTCCAAATTCAAATATCGATTAATTGTCTGTGTTTAAATGATTTATTATAGAAACAAGTTGCCTACTAATGATTTACTCCCTCTGTTTTTTTATAAGTGTCCTCAGCCGTCAAAACACACAAACCAAGGAAATTAATATATTACTATTTTCATCTATAATTATTGTCTAGGAAACTTAAAATGTAAATAATTAGCATTTATTACTTAAGTAAAATAGAAAGTTTTGCATGATTTTTCTCAAAAATTGCATCAATTTTTTCAAAATTTATAAAATAGGACACTTATTAAAAAACAAATCAAATTTCATAATAGGACACTTAATAAAAAACAGAGGGAGTATATTGTAACAATTCGAAGGAGCCGATTGATATCTCCACTAATTCTTGTCGACAATGATAGAAAAGTATAAGTGTCGCCAAAAATACTTTTTTGAGTTTCAACTATAATTGCACAAGAGTTTGATATATGTTATGTAAATTTGATGACATTATTGCAAGGGAAAAAGACTTAGGTGCGCGTCAATAGTGGGGGGAGCCCCATGTTAATAAGGTGGGGCTATTGCACCTCCTCAAATTTGATCAATTATAACTAATTAAGTACTATAATTTTGCAAATTAATTAATCAAATTATTTAGGTTTTATCCGCACCACAAATTTGGAAAAATAGGTGCCCCTCCTATTTTTTGGGGCCTGATTCTGCTACTGCAGGTTAATGACGCAGATAAAAAATAATCAAGGGTATTACATTTCAGTTAAAATTAAATAAATAATAGTATTATATAAAATAAAAATAATTTTCGGAAAAAAAAAATACAAAAATAGGATGGAGCGCTACAATTTAATGTGAACAATAAATTTTTTTTTATCAACATTTTAATAGAATCCTGCGAAACGCACAATACATACCAAAACGGGATATAGTTATTACACATGTTGCTACATAAACATGTTTAGAACATCGAACAAAATCTTTAAAATCTGGTAGCGTTTGATTTGATGGATGGAATAAATAATATTTGATAAAATTGTGTATGATGTGATTATTTAGATTATTAGTTTTTTGTTTGGATTGCTTGATTGCGAGTAAGATAATTGAAGGTTTATGTAAGTGTGTGATGTTGTGTGCAATGTGTGTGCGTATGTGTTATGTG
The DNA here is from genome assembly GCA_029490685.1 of Schizonepeta tenuifolia. Classification (NCBI taxonomy): domain Eukaryota; kingdom Viridiplantae; phylum Streptophyta; class Magnoliopsida; order Lamiales; family Lamiaceae; genus Schizonepeta; species Schizonepeta tenuifolia. Next base: position 129,161,747 of record CM055956.1, read on the forward strand.
TGTGTCCACGAAATGGTAGCCACATTATGGACGGTACGAGTTTTAAAAAAATAATAGGTAATAATGGATAATAATGGGTATTGTTGTGAATGAAGTAAGAGTCTCACAATGAATGTAAGTAAAGTAGTGAGAAATATAAGGTTAAATATAATGTATTATGTGGATCCTACTACTATAAATGGAAGTGACAATCATTTCGTGGACGCAATTAAATGACAAAAGTAACAACCATTTCGTGAACATATAAAGGATTATTTTTGAAATTATACTAGAGAAGGATTAATAATCAACCAATTTTAGTATGATAAGTTATTTTCCATTTGAGTGATTGAAGCACGGTCATTAGTCATTTATAACATATTTTATCATTAAAAACAAACATATGATTATAATAAAATTATTTATCAATCAATCTCAATCAATCAAACCAAACACCACACAAATAAATGAATTATTAATTAATGAAAAATGGGAAATTGTTTAATACTCCCTTTGTCCCGCTCATTTTGTCTCCCTTTCTTTAAATAGACGTCCCACTTATTTTGTCTACATTCAAATATAGATATAATGAGTGGTTGTAAAAGTTTTTCTCTCGTCCCCTTCCAATCTCATCCACTAGTTTATTAAACAAACAACTTTCCTTAATCTCCGTGCCCAATAGTAAGGAGACAAAATGAGCGGGACGGAGGGAGTATTAAAGATAGAGCACCCTTGGATTGCAGGGGTAGAGTGATCTAAGGGTGCTCTAGTGCTAGAGCAGCCCTTAGAGCACCCTGAGGGTGCTCTAAGGGTTGCGGATAGCCTTATTGAGGTACACTATGGTGCAAGTATACACCCGGGGGCGTGTATTTTTCTTTTTTTCTTTTCAATTTTTAGATTTTTTTTTTTAAATTTTCAGATTTTTTTTTGACAATATAAATATAATCATAGTGGCAGTATGCTCTCAAGAAGAACATCTGTGTTTTTTTTGTAGCCAGAATCAACGAAGAAAATAAAGAGAGAATTGAAGGAATAAGAAGGGGTGAAGAAATGAGGGATTTTAAGAAGAAATTGGTAGATATTAGTTGTATAAGATTCTCTATAATTGAATCTAATTGTCATCAAAATCTAATCACCATGCATATTTGTGACAAATATCTGAAAGTTAAATCAACTTGAATACAACAACAGAGAAGTACATAACTACAGATCTACTAGAAGTGTTTTTTAAAGTTGTAGTCACTCCTAAAATTCTATCATTGCCTATTTATCTTAATTCTCGTAATTTTTGTATTATTAATTCATATATAAACATTAATAATAATAAAAATTAATCAATACAATACTCCTACTAGATACTAAATTCTATTCATATAAAATCACGCCATTATTATTAAGTTTATTCTTGATGTAAATCACGCTATAATTAAGTTTATTCTTGATGTAGTTTCTTTAAATTAAATGAACTCAGCGAGAGATCTATACAATATGAATTACAAATTTTAATCAATTTCATAATTATCCTTAAAATACGTTAATATAATATTTGTAAGATTTAAATCAACATGCATGATCTCTTTATTTCCTATTTCCATTCAATTTCCGTCCCACATTGTTTTTAGTGATACTCCACCCATTAAAACCATTAGTTACAATCAATGCGTACTATTCATCCAACAATTAATTGTTTTACACCACCAATTAAATTTAGTTAATTAATTAATTAATTAGTTAGCTAAATAGATAATTTTATTTTTTCTTGGACAATTTAATTTAGCTTTTCGAAAATTTTCAATTAAATATTTGTTATTGTAGAATCAAAGGAATGGAGTACATTTATTTCAATTAAATAATGGTTTCTTTTAAATTATAGGAATGGATAACTTTATAATTAGTAAATACCAACTGCATATGAAGAGACAAATTAAGAAAAAATCGAAAGCCGGTTACCATCTCATGTATTTATAAATTTTACAAGATTATTGTAATTTTTAATTTATATTATTTATATGTAAATTAATTTAAATACTTTTAATATTTTGCCCCATATACTCAGGGGCTTGGCCCCACCATTATATTTACAAGTTCTACTTCATCGGTTTATTACTTTCTGATAATGTTCAATTTTTTTAAAAATCTATTCCATTAATAATGTCTCTTTTTTATAAATGAAAATATTTAAACATTCAAAAATGATGGGGCCTACTAATTTTTTTTATCTTTTTACCATTGCTCCTTAATAATTGTGCCAATAAAGTAAGAAAAATTAGCAATAGGTTTGAGAGAGTATTAGATACCTTCAAGATTCGGACAACCACCTTAATTCTCTACCTACATGGTACTCCCTCCATCCACAGTAAATATGGTAAGAAACGAAGACTGAGTGAGAGTGGGAAGGAAAGAGTATTGTGAGTGGTGAATGAGACAACAATTATTTGTTATGTGTGATGTAGAATCAACCAACTCAAGATTATTTGGTAATAAAGAGACTTTTAAGAATAAAGGGGAGTCATGTCTATTTTTGGATGACCATACTTATTGTGAACGACCAAAAAAAGATTTCGAGCCACACTTATCATGAACTAAGGGAGTATTTTATAATTTTTCCCCACGTCATTCTTGAATTAATGTTCATCATCCCACAATTACTTAGCACCATGAGTTAAATTTGATCAATTAGTTAGTTAAATAAGTTATGGAGTATATTTCATTGGAATATTTTATTTAGCCTAATCAATCTAAAAGCCAAGGCTACAAACAATTTGTACTAAGCAGTCTTACATATACCTGCAGTGGTTTCAAAGAAGATCCCAAAACATCATCAATAGAGAAGCTCACTAATTGAGACCTCACTTCACTCACAGCAGCTATTCGTTTCATGAGGAAACAAAGAACATACATAATTGCCTACATAAAAACAAAGTGAATTGGTCAAAACAGACTGTAAATACATATGGATTATCACCATTTTCCTCTACTTTGCATACCTGACAAGCACTATAAAATAGTGCATGAGTTGTAGGATCTATGCACTTGCCCTTGCCCACCGGTATATTCAGTGTAAACATTGATCGCCTACTATAATTTAAATATATTATACATTCCTATTCCTACTTAAAACTCTTTCTCTCTCAAGTCACAACATTAAGGTTAACATACACTTAAATATATATGGGCTTTCGTTATACATGTTTCATGGTGAATGATTCTATATGATTTTGTTCGATTACAGAAGGATTGGACAAATGAGTTACATACGCATATAATATCTGATTAGTTGACAAACAAACAGCCACAAAACTGATTTCAGTTTCATAAACCAAATCACTATTTCATAACAGGACAGGTAACGAAAAGAAAACACTTATGATTGAGCAGCCCAGCTTCAAAACATGTAAAACAAACATCAACAGCTGAAGCTCTACTAAAAATGACTACTTAAAAATACAAGCAGAAGCCATCAGAAAAAGTTCAGTGAAGCCAAATCCAACAAATTAAATGACTGGATGTCAAAATCAAAACTTGACATCCCAAAAACCAAAGCAGAAAGTTGAATGAATGATGAGCATATCAAGATATACACTCTTATCAAAGGAACAAAATATACAAAGCAACCAACTGAGCTATGACTACATCGATCTTTCCGACAACGAGATCACGAGAAGCCCGATTGTCGCCGTGCAAAGCTTGATAATGCTCGACTCCGTTTGTTATATTCACTAGTATATTTATACATGATGTGTGTATTGGTAGAGCGAAGAATGATCGATGTTGCTAGCTAGTAATATCTTGTTTGTGTTAATAAATATAGCTACCGACAACTGATGTTCGAGTAGAGTTTTATATTTTGGTAATTAGTAAATAATACGAATTTTCCATTAATATTTGAAAATTGGAAAATTACATGCCAAACACAATAAAAAAAACACTACATGCTCGAAAAAAAAATACATAAAACTAAAAAATCCGAAAAAAAACTACGTCCAACCCTGACGTTGCTTCACCTCCTCCACCATCCTCCGGTGAACTTCGAGCTGCTCCGGTGTCATGAATTTCATGTCCCTGGAGACAACTTCTAAGTCGGTGGCATCACGTCTCTGCTGCACATATTCGGCCCGGATGCGTGCATTTTCCAGCTTGGCCCGAGCCGATTCCCGCAGCGCCTGGACGATCTCATGCTTGGCCTCGGCGAACTAGGTAAGTCGGTCGCCATATCGACCGATGAGGGATTCGAACTGGGAGGACTCCTCCACCGGCTTCTTTCCTTTGGACCTTACCCTGGCCCTTGCCGCATCTCGACCCTCCGGTCGGGGAGGCGCGCTTTCTCCTTCGGTGGACTGTGCCTCCTCCGCTGACGGCTGGGACTGAGAAGACGTGTAGTTGCCCTCCGACGTAGTCTTCGTCCTCTTCATGGACGGTACGTCTGCGAAATTGTCACGTCTGAACTTGGGGTTGTCTTTGAGAATGTCCCAGGCTGTGAAAAAACGGAAAGGAGGTCCGTTGGTATTTGCCTGGTAGATGGACTGGGCCTGGGCGTGCGCATACCCGTCATTGGCTCCGCTTGGCCGGCGAGACTGTGCTTTGTGGAAAGCGCTGATCCAGACTTTAACGGCGGTCTGGATGCGGCCGAAGAAGCTCCGCACGGCTTTTTTGTTGAGATCCAAGTTGAACCTCTTGTTGAAGCAGTCAGTGATTGCGCCCCAATATCTCTCGCCGGACTGGTCTGCTCCGATCAGGGAGTTGCAGGTCTCCTCCACACAGACCTGTGCCACGAAGCTGGCTTGCTCGTCGCTGTAGTTGTGTCGCTTGACACCCTTGACTGGTCGGGACTCCTCTGTCTCGGCCTGGGAGGTGGCGATCTCCTTGCCCTTGCCCTTGCCCTTCTTTTTCCTTCCCCCGGCAGTGGGCTGGGACGGCGGCGCCAAAATGAGGCAATCCTCGGTGTTCGTCGCCGGAGAGTCGGTGTGGACGGAGAACGTTGGGAAGGATTCGGTGGAGGCCGGGGTGTTGAGGTTGATTGAATCAAGCCCCGCCCCGTGAAATAGTTCGCTTCGTCGGACATGTCCGGATACCACGCCGCCGAATATGGGTTGTTGGGATCCATTTTTTTTTTGGGATGAATTTGTTGAAGAATTGTTGGAGATGAAAAAATTTGAGAGATGAAAATAAAATGAGAGGTGTGAAAAAAAATGAGTATTTATAGGTGTTAAAATGAAAAAAAAATAGGAAAAAAACAAAAATATTTTTTCTTACCGTTGCCGGCAGAATGCCGTTGCAATTTTAATTTTTTTTTTAATGTTGGCGCATTGCACGCGCCGGACGTATTTTATTTTTTATTTTTAAAAATCGGAAGGCGCGTGTATGTCACGCACGTGCTCGAGCTGTGCTCGAGTTCGCGACCTCCGCCACGCACCTGTCTCGAGCACCCCCCTGCTCGATCTCGGCTCGAGCACCGCGTCGTGGACAGTCTAATTTATAACGAAACTAAAAAATCCAACGTGGCATTAGATTTAACTTATTATTTTACTATTATTATTTTCCACGCCAGGTAGAAAGAAACTCAAATTAAATTACCCAAGTCTTCGTTCCCTCAACAGCTAGAGAGAGAGAGAAGAGAGAGAAGAGAGAGATCTGAACTCCGATCATCTAAAAATTCCGATCCTTCTCTCCGCCACCGCCAATTTTGTTCCCTGAAATACCCTCGCAGAAACCCCCACAATCCCAGCCATGTCCCTCAACATGAAAACCTTGACGCAGGCCTTCGCCAAGGCGTCGGCGGTCATCGAGAAGACCGTGCAAACCACAGTGCAGGAAGTCACCGGCTTGCCGAGGGCGATGCAGGACTACGAGCTCCTCGATCAGATCGGCTCCGCCGGGCCGGGCCTCGCATGGAAATTGTACTCCGCCAAGTCACGCGATGGCCACGCCCCCGCTGTCTACCCTACCGTCTGCGTTTGGGTATTGGACAAGAAGGCGCTCTCGGAGGCGCGGCAGCGGGCCGGGCTGTCTAAGGCCGCCGAGGATTCGTTTCTCGATGTGATTCGGGCCGATGCGACCCGGCTCGTGAGGCTGAGGCACCCCGGGGTAGTGCATGTGGTCCAGGCGCTGGATGAGAGTAAGAATTCGATGGCGATGGTCACGGAGCCGCTGTTTGCGTCGGCCGCGAATGCGCTGGGGGATTTGGAGAACATCGAGAAGGTTCCGAAGGAGCTCAAAGGAATGGTATGAGCTTCAATTGCAGATTAGGCTTGCTTTTTGAATTTGAAGGTTATTGTTTTTGGTTGAGTTTGGATTGTGGTATTGAATATCTGGAGCTGGATAATGGATGCTAGTGTGGAAAGAATGAATTTTGGCTTGGTTTCCTTTGCTTGATGCTAGCTAGCTAACTAAACTAAGGAAGAAATGATTTCAACGAAGCTGAATGTGGGAGAGTTGAATAGCCTTTTTGGATCTTAGTGACCTTAGCAACATCGACTTCCTTATTTTTCTTGTTTTGATTGCATGTTTCAATTGGTGGTTAAAATATTATAGCAATTCAGGAATTGTGCTCATGAAAGTGCTACTCCTTGGGAGGTTAGATTTTGGATTAATAGACCGTATCTGCTGCAGGAAATGGGAATATTGGAGATTAAGCATGGTCTTCTCCAGATTGCAGAGACATTGGATTTTCTTCATAATAATGCACGCCTTATCCACCGGGCTATATCTCCTGAGGTATTGATTTATTTTCTTCAATAAATTTGAGAGACTTCCTTTGATTGTGTTTTAAGTTCGATTCTCTTGTTTAATTCTCGTTTATTTGCTGTTAATCTGTGAATTAGCATTTTGAGTCTGAGGAGAGAAAAAGTAATAAGCGTCAATTTGTTCACAGAGGCACCTGTACAATGTATAACTTGATTTATTAGAGGCAACTGTTTGTTATACAGTTGATGTATTTGGTGCTGTATGGAGGTAGAAAATGAAGTGTTGTTCTGTAGGAAGTTTATATGTGTTTCACACCAGTGTGGTTTTAATAGAATGAGCTTTATCTTTTTATGCTTGCTTCCAGTAAAATAGCTTGTGGTAGAGACATGGTTATAGAACACTCTGTAGCAAATTTTCCATCTCATTGATTGAGAATTTCAAAAAGTTTATGTTTACTTGCCTGTTCACTTGGGCATTAATGTCATCCTGTTGTTGAGAGTATGTGGTGTCTATGAGTCTATGACTAAACTGATGTGCCTTGTCTATGTGGCAGACTATCCTTATTACTTCTAATGGAGCTTGGAAGCTTGGTGGTTTTGGTTTTGCCATTTCAAGTGATCAGTCTTCCAATGATTCTACCGGTGTGCAAGCATTCCATTATGCTGTGAGTCATCGATTTGTTTAACTTGTGGTAAATATGCATATTATGCTCTTCTGGATTTTTTATCTGCTATGTTCTATGCATTATCACTGTAGGTATATACATACTTTCTGCCTCTAGTTAGTTCCCAATTCACCACTCTTGTAATATCTCGTTCTTCTTTTCTTTTGAGGAAATAAACAGAAGATCTAATTTTTATTTCCCTAGGGCAACGACTGAATATATTGGAGTTATGACAACATAATTTAGGCTGTTAGGGTGAGTGGTTCTAAACAAAATGCCAGTATATTCAAGTATGTATTGAATTGATTCAGGAGGCATAAACTGTGAATCTGCTGAGAGTACTCTCCATGTTGTAATGCATTTGACCCTGGTTTCTACTTTCTAATGCAATTGATAGTGTTCTACTACTACTTGTTTGGTTTGTTTTGTTTTGTTTTGTTTTGTTTTTTATTGTTTTGAGGGCAGTCTGGATTAACATGATATTGGATTATGCATGATTAGATTCTTAATTTGCTTTGCTAATAGGAATACGATGTAGAAGATTCTATTCTACCCTTGCAGCCATCAATAAACTACACTGCTCCTGAACTTGTACGGAGTAAAACATCTACGGTCGGGTCCGCTGCCGATATTTTCAGTTTTGCGTGCCTTGCCTACCACTTGATAGCTCAGAAGCCTTTATTTGATTGTAACAACAATGTGAAGATGGTAATGTTAAGTTTCCTTGAACTTTTGCAACGTTATATTGCTAAGTGATTGCTTTGAGCTATCTGCTATTACTTTATGTTTCTTTGCTAACTTATATGCTCTTTAGTTAGATGTTACCTGGCATATCTAGATTCTATGATATGTTTTAATCTATATGATCTCAGAAATAGGAAAATCATATGCATTCTATCGTAGCTTGATCAGGAGCAAATATATCTCTACTACGTTATATACATGTAATCATATATGTTCAGGTTTAGTAGATTGTTGTTTTGCCTCTCCTCTCCTCTTTTGGTGTAAAGTTAGGAATTCCAGTTATACGTATATTTGTCATTGAGATACTTGTCCTGCTTCTATAATAAGTAGGTTAGGTGAATTTGTCCTGCATTCTGATATGTAATATTCGTGGCTCAATATATTTATACATGTGAATACAATGATAGAATTTTACGAGTGGCTGTACAACTTTAAAAAACACTTCTAGTATATCTGTAGTACTTCTCTATTGTCGTATTCAAGTTGATTTACCTTTCAGATATTTTTCACAAAGAACTTGAATTTTGTTGCAAATATTCAACATCTATATGTCTGATATGAGTCTCAATTTATGCCTGATTGGTTCCAAAAACATGATGTAACTGAGAGAGTAGAAAAACACTTCTTTATTTTCTATTTTATACGTACTTATCTTGTTCCCAATTTGAAGGAAGTTTAGTAATAACATAATGACAAAATGAAGAAATGAAAGTATTGAAGAAATTTAGCAATACACTGTGTCATCAACTTAGTTTTTTGTAAGTTTTGTAGAATTTTCTTGACAGTTATTGGGGTCTTCTAAAAGCATATGCTTGTGTGCTTGTTTAGAGAATAACTTTTTTTGGCGGGTTGCTTTTGTGCAGTACATGAATAGTTTAACATACCTAACAAATGAGGCATTTTCAAAAATTCCGAGGGAGCTAGTTCCGGATTTGCAGAGAATGCTCTCAGCAAATGAGGCCTCAAGGCCAACTGCATCAGATTTCACAGGTTAGGTTCACTCCTTTGGGTTATATCTCTTTCCTTGTATCATTTGCAGAACCAATTTCTTTGTCCAGCAGTCTTAGTTGTTTAGTTTAGCATAAAAATCACTTTTGGGGAATGGGGAATGATAAGGTGCTAGATTTCGTTTTGATTACTGTAGTTGTTTCAGTCCAGTGCATGCTGACACTGATGCAAAATAAGTTTGTGCAATATTTTGATTTGTTTTACCAATATATCTGTCTTGTTTGTAGGTTCATCGTTTTTTCGAGATGATACTAGGTTGCGTGCTCTTCGCTTTCTGGATCACTTGCTTGTATGTATTCTATCATTGTACTTAGCTTTGACTTGCTATGGAGGTCACATGACACGAGTTTTTGAATATAAAATTTTCTCTTGCCTCTGACTACTTCCAGGAGAGAGATAACATGCAAAAAACTGAATTTCTTAAAGCTTTATCAGATATGTGGAAAGATTTCGACCCCCGTGTTTTGCGGTACAAGGTTTGAGCATTTTTATCTTCTTCTATTCTAGTTATTTTTGTATTGTTTTATGTCGATATTGATCTTGTAATGCTTTTAAATCTTAATTTATTGCTGAATAACAAACCACAATATGTCGTAAGCAAGCTCTGTATTGTCTTCCTTAAGTTTAAGATGACATATATGAGAGGGTGTACAATATGCTCTTTTGGAGAAGTTGAAAAAACTGACCCATGGATTACATTCTGCATGCAGGTTCTCCCCCCACTTTGTGCAGAACTTCGAAATTTGGTGATGCAACCTATGATTCTGCCTATGGTTCTGACAATAGCAGAATCACAGGTATATTACTTCATCCTGTCATCATTTTATTCTATAGTTGAATTGTCGTTTTAATTGCCTCTTCTACCATCATGCTTTAGACTTTAGGCTTCTGCTCTAAAATTATTGTAGGACAAAAATGATTTTGAGCAATCAACTCTACCAGCTCTTGTACCCGTCTTGAGTGGAGCTGCTGGTGAGACATTGTTGCTGCTTGTCAAGCATGCTGAGCTTATTATTAACAAGGTTTGCAAGTATATACTAAACTGCCATTTACGCACTGTGTTAATCTTTTTATGCATGTTAATCTCTACATGTTGATGGCTTGCAGCTTTACTTCCACTATTATGTTAACAGAAGAATGACTAATCCTTTTGCAATTGATTTGGGATAAGAACTGTATTTTTTATGCACGTGCCTTGAATTTAGCTTGCATGTCACACATGTTTACTGGCTTTCCTTCTGTTTGTGCTTTAGTGCTTTCAGTCCCGTTTTTCCTTAAGCAAGAAATTCGAGTTTAGTTTGCTGAAGTACAACTCTACAAGAAATTATGGTTGAAGGACCAAACACTTCTTGTGAAGGTTTTATAATAGACCAATATTACAAGTCAGTGATGGACTGACTGATGGTTGTAGGATCTGAAAGGTTAAATTACAAGTCAGTGATGGACTGACTGATGGTTGTAGGATCTGAAAGGTTAAGGGAGCTAGATCTACTTTAGTGAAAGTTTTGCTGTTACTTTATGGGTAATAAATAGTTGACAATTTACGGAAAATACTACATAAAGTCGAGGCATGAGAAAAACACTCAATATATCAGCGCAATAATGTTTCAATGATTTTATTTCACTGACATTACCAAACAAAATATTTAGCTTCTGAAGCATTTGAACTTAGAAAATGAAAAATCAGATACTTATTTATCAGGGAAGATAATGAAAAGTATTAGTTCTGAGAAACATTCACAGCTAATCTTGATTGAGTATGGATGGCTTGAATTGATGAGTGAATCAATGTGCACTGCATGTATCACATGTGGATTACCATGGGGGGTTTAATCTTCGACTATTAAAACTGGAATTTGTTGCGGTTTGGTGAGATAAGTTTATTAATTTCTTCTTTACACCTGGCAGGCTAGTCAGAATCACCTTATTTCTCATGTTCTGCCAATGCTTGTTCGAGCTTATGATGATACGGATGCTCGCTTGCAAGAGGAAGTTCTCAAAAAGACCGTTCTGCTTGCAAAACAACTTGATGTTCAGGTAAATTATCTTTGCTATCTTTACGCTGCTGTGGAAAGTTAGTCTCACTGTGAACACGAGCACACTGGTTATGTTAGTACTGTATTTGTTGTTCCATCTAGATATATGTGTGCTGTTACCTGATAACTGGAAATTGTTTTAGCTGAAAAATTACATTTATAAGAAGGATTTGCGCTGCTGAATTTTTGGCAACAGTATCTTATTCTTTCATTATGATTGGTTTCCCCATGAAATTATTGATAGTTCTCATCTCTTTTTCTTTTTAATCTTGCAGTTGGTGAAGCAAGCTGTTCTGCCTCGTGTTCATGGTTTGGCCCTCAAAACAACTGTTGCAGCGGTATGTGATGTTGGTGACTTTTCATATTAAAGCATCTTGCTCAATCTGTGCCATTACTGGAACAAATCTTCAATTTTTGTACTTCTCACAAATAAGTTCAATTAGGCAGGCTTGTGAATTTTGACAGAACATAAGTATAGTCTAATTTACTCTTACTACACAAACTGAAAGTCATTTCATAACTTTTTTCTTCAAATGGCAGGTGAGAGTGAATGCTCTCTTATGCTTAAGCGACATGATTCAGATATTAGATAAGAGTGCTGCTTTAGAAATCTTGCAAACTATCCAACGATGTACTGCTGTTGACCATTCTGCTCCAACACTTATGTGTACCCTCGGGGTTGCAAATTCAATTTTGAAGCAGGTCTGCGCTTTTTGCTGTCTTGGTGATAGTCGAAGACATTATCATTATATTTTTAATCTTACCCCGGTCATCTTTTATTTTTTGTACCAGTATGGAGTTGAATTCGCGGCAGTGCATGTTCTTCCACTACTAATACCTCTTCTCACTACTCAACAATTGAATGTACAGCAGTTTGCTAAGTATATGCTTTTTGTCAAGGATGTATTAAGGTACAATTGTCTTCTTCTAGGCAACTATAGTCACCATCTCAGTTCATAGAACACTTGGAAAAGCCGGATACGAAAAAGATCATTTCTTACATGCCTTTTAGTTAGCTTGCATAATCACTACTTAGTTCGAATATCTTCCCCTTGCAGGAAAATAGAAGAAAAACGAGGAGTAACCTTATCAGATTCTGGATTGCCGGAACTAAAACCATCACTTGCAACTGAAGGAGTCTTATCAGGACAAATGAATAAAACTGTCTCCACTGTTCCATCTAATACAAGACGCAGTTCAGCATGGGATGAAGACTGGATACCTTCTAGGGGAGCGTCAACTGCTCCACAATCGTCAACTGCAACATCAACCGCGCAGCCTGCAGTACCAAATCAGCCTGCTCAAAGTAAATCCTTGACATCATCTGTTCCCTCCACTCAGCAACCACCTTCATGTCCTGCAGTTGATGTTGAATGGCCTCCGAAGAATTCGTCAAGTGGCGCGGCTCCATTTGGTGGCTTAGACATTCTTAACGGGAACAAAAGCGCGCCAGATTCAAGTTTGGATGATATAGACCCTTTTGCTAACTGGCCTCCACGGACGAGTGGCACCACTAATGTTCCCAGCTCCATCAACAATGGCTCCACAGCATCATCAGTTAACAAATACGGGTTCAACAATAGTTCAACTACGGCTAATGGTTTGAACAATCAATCTTGGGCATTTAGCATGCAAACGCCGAGTCAAGGAATCAGTTCATCAGCAAGTATAGGAAGTAGCAATGGCGGGCATAGCTCACAACAATCTCTTGGGCAGTTGAAGCAAAACCATGGTGTTTCATCAGCTACCGGTTCTTCCAATCAGAGTGCAACAAATTTGAATTCGATATTTGCTTCTAACAAGAATGAGCATGCTGCTCTAAGGCTGGCTCCACCTCCAGCAACTGCAGTTGGTAGAGGACGAGGTAGGGGAAGTCAAAGGCAAACTGGCCAAACGAAATCTCGAACTGAGCAGCCCCCTTTACTGGACTTGCTTTGATCTCTAAACACATACATACATACATCTTTGTCTCCATAGTTCGTGGTGAAGGTTGAGTTGAGATCTCTGTCATCATCTGGTGCGGCTTGAAGAGTTGAGTTTTTCAGTGGTTGATGGGTATTTTCCTCCAAATGGCGAGGTTTTGTTGTTCTATTACATGTAAACTGAGTTTGTAGTATAGTGTGGTATAGACTTTTTTTTTTAAAGAAATTTGTTTTCTTTCTTTTTGCCAGGGAGGGGTGAATGAAATCTCTTGTTGATATAATTCTTTTTATTCTTAGAAACAGGCAACTCTTCCCATTGATGGGGACTATAAATAATATTTTGACATCACATTATTTAGTTAGTATAGTTGTGTACAGTGTTTGGATCTTGCAAACAATTATTCTTATGTTAAAATGTCTCCCCCTTTTACTCTATTGTTTGAGCAATATTATTAATTCAAAAAGTCTATTGGTTTGGTCTCTTCAGTGAAATATTTGATGAAAATGTTTATGTATTGTACATGTTCTCTTTGAGAAAGGTGGCGCAACATGATTCATATTTCTGAAAAGAGTAATGATATTTGAACACACTGTGATCGGTCACACGCGCTAAAAATGATAATACAGGTTTTGGAAATGGAAATATACTCTAATTGGAAAGTATAAACCCTAGGGGAAAATGTGATTATTTCCATTTTTACAGTCAAATTTTCTTTTTTTCACGCGTGTGGCTGGGCACAGTGTGTCCGAATATCATTACTCTTCTGAGAATTAAAAAAAAAATGTCTGCAAGCATGAAGTCATGCTATGACACTTATAATAATACATTTTCTCTTTCATTATAACTAATTAAATGCAGAATTATCTTCTAAGAAAACATAACTTGGACAATGAGATAATTTTCCCCCTTCTATTAAGAAACTTAAAACAGATGCTGCTAATATCAATCAGACTTGATCAACTGCAATACTTTAATTTCATGGAGTTGATTTCCTTGCATGATGATGATGACGACGACGATGATGATGGGCCATCATGACTCCATGCAGTTGGGCATGATGGCCATTGTTAGTGAACAAATGAGACAATGTATCCATGGCATGTGATTGCCTAGAGATGATCCCAGCCGTCGATGGGTTTTCTGATAAGATGATCTCATACCCATCATGGTAGCCATCCATGCCTTGTGCCATTACTTGCCAAACAAGGCTTCCACTCATTGTACCTCCACTTCTTGCAAATCTGTAAATATCTCTATATATGTTGCTAATGTACAAGTCTCTCTCATTCAAACTAAACCCTGCATCTTTGCTTGACTTTCCGAATTCTGCAATCACTAATGGCTTCTTCAATATGTTTCTTGCATCCTCCCAATGATTCGACATCCATCTCTCCATGAATCCCATTTGTTCTTCCTCACTTTTCCCACTTAACCTGCAAGATTAATTTCAAAAGTATGTGTAAAAAAATCCTAAATTAATTAGGAAACTGATATGAGCGTATTTCATCAGGTCTAGCATCCATAACGAACCAAATATCAGGATAGGCGTGGATGGTGGCAAAGTCGATCTCTCTAACAAGATTGTTACTGACGAAGTCAGTCCCAACTTGGTAACCGGGATTGACTTGTTTTCTTTCAGGCATTGTGTCTCCATAGAAACCTTCCATTCCTATCTCGAGCAAGTGTTTCCTGTCGAGTGATTTCACAAAACTCGCCATTTCTTGAACCCAACCCTGGTTACATAATGCAAGCATTAGGGTTTTGTCTAATATTTAGACATTGGTCCATCTGGTCCATAATTTGTGTCTCATTCTGTGCCCCGTTGCTAGAGCAAGACAAAATATTGTGGAATGGACAATTTCATGTTAGTTAATTGTACTCACATTGATAGTTCTTCCAGAGTAGTCAGCTTGGCAGCGGGGCTCGTTCATGAGCTCCCACGCCATGATTGTGGGCTCGTCCCGATAAGCCACTCTAGTCACTGTGTTGAATCTCGTCACTACTTTCTGCATATCAAACGAGCCCTTAATTTATAATCTAATTGTAATTAATTGAGATTTGATATGTCACTTATTATTATTATTATTATTATTATTATTATTATTATTATTATTATTATGTAACATAGAAATCGAACTAATATATACATATGCATGGTCTTAATTAAATACCCTAATGTGGTTCTTGTAGTAATCTTTGATGAGTGGATGTGTGTAGAAATCATCATCGCCATTAACTTGAGCTCCTGCAGTTTTAGCCCATTGAGCATACTGCGTTTTACCTCCAAAATCATTGTAATTATTCACAAAGCTGAGAATGAGACGAATCCCATACTTTTTTGCTTCAGAAATCACAAAATCCAAACCCTAAAAAAAAAAAAAAAAGATCGTTAATTAGCACACTCTACACATATATATGATACTAGACACGAAATTAGTGAAATACGAGATGTAACACGAGACCTGAAAGACACGTTCGTCGTAGGATCCCGGAGATATTTGGAGGGCACGATCCCCGCCGTCACTGAAAGCCCAAGTCCGGCAAACAGTGAGGCCGGCGGCGGAGGCTTGGCGGAAGACGTCGGAGACCTTGTGGCGATCGTTGGGATCGGAGGCGAGGTGCATCATCCAATAGGCGTTGAAGCCATTGAAGAGGAAAGGTGAACCGTGGAGAAGGAAATGGGAGTTTCTTGTTGTTACAAAAGCTTGATTTCTGGGAACTCTGCCTCCGTCGCAGATGAGAGCAGCTCCCAACAACAGAAACATGGCTAGAATCGAAGTTGGAGTTGGAGTGGAAGCCATTTTTGAGGAGGTTATGATGAGTAGAAAAGAATGAGTGAGTTGAGTTGAGTTCTTGCATGGCTATTTGTAATGGATTTGGAGATGAGGGAATTACTAAAAATAGAATGTTTAGCCGAAAAAAGGGTTTGTTTTCGGTGGAGTGGGGATTTAATATAATATTTTTTGCCTTTTTCTATTTAGTTTTAGGGTGCGGTTTTTTTTTTTTTTTTTTTTTTTTTTTTTTTTTTTTTTTTTTAAATATTGTGGGAACCCACAGCGGCTACCTTCGGTGCGTACTGGGTAAACTCTGTCCCTTGTGCAGTAGCCTGCAAACCACATAGGGCAGGTAAACCACACTTTCCAAATACAGGTGTGACAGGCTCGACCTACAGAGTCGCTTCATGAGGTTCGAACCTGAGACCTCTCAGTCTCAGACGCTCACTTTTACCACTAGGTCATCCCCAAGGGGCTTTAGGGTGCGTTTATTTTGATGGAAAAATGTGGAAAAGGAATGTTTTCATCCTTTTTTCCATCATCTTCACACGTTTACTACGTTGGTTAATTTTCCTCGAGCATGATGGATAAACTTTTCGGACAGCCCATTTTCCATTTATTTCTCACCAATTGTGGAAAATATTAACATAGAGGGAGGGATATGAAAATATTTTCTAATAGATAAAAGACCTAAAAATGAAGAAAGGGTGGAGAACCATGTAATAATTTTCTTTTCAATCTTAGTAAATATGTGATTTAAAAAAATAAAAATATTAATATTTTCTCATCTTTTCTTATCCATTATTTTCCAATGGAAATATTTTCATCATAAATACACCCTTGCTTTTGTGGTTGTAGAAGTTAGAAAAGGTCTATGATAAGGGGAGTTAGGGTTTTTATTATAATAACCGAAAATATGAGGGAAGAAGTTAGTTGGTTTTGCCGTTTTAGCAAGTTGAATACGACGTCACTTTGAAGAAATCATCGAAGATTTTCTTTTAAACGAATTGAAATCATGGAAGAATTCTAATTATAGAAGGTGTGGCATGTGGGTCGTTAATTTTATTAATTTGAGGAAGTTGCATATTCTTCATATTAGAATTAAATAAATAAACTTTAATATTTAATTTACATTTTTTTGAATTAATAGTAGTTTATTGTGAGCACGCACCCAGCTTGCTTGCCAGTCCTTTAATTACCACATGTCCGCATGTTATCTTTCTAACAAACTCAATGAAGATAATATATTTAAAAGAGATTAATTCTTGACAATGAAGAGCGGCTTAATTCTTGACAAAGAAGTGCAACTTAAATGGTAAGACGTCTGTTTTTAATTAAAATTTAAAAGGTTGGGATCAAGTTCGAGTTATGTGTGCGTGTGTGTGAACTAAAACAAAAAGATTAATTCTTAATCACAAATATATTTTTCTTTTTTTTTGTTGTGATGAGGATAACTCGCTTGGGATGTTGGAAGTGTGCATTGAGTAAATTCCGAACATATGCAAATGACTTACAAACCACACAGAAAACGTAAATCATAGTGCTTCTTACATTTAGTTAATTAATACTTTATATGCTTTATATAGATGAGTCATGTAATGGTATTCCATCTATCCCGTTTAATTTGTTCCATTTTGTTATTTTTGGTGTCTCACATTTCCTTTTAAGGAAATAATTAAAAAATTACTTTATTTAATTTCTATCATTTCAAAAACACTTTATTACTTTATGTCATTTCAAAAATATTTTATATCATTTTATCAATTAAAAAATACTTTATATCACTTTATTCAATACACTAAATACACCATTTATCATATAATACTCTTGTTCTTAGTTTCCGTGCCGATTCCAAACGGGACAAGTTCAACGGGACGGAGGGAGTATATATTAACAATTTTGGTTGAAATTTAAAAACTAAATTGTGGAATTGCCAACTAAATTAGAACAGTACTAGTGCGCAACCCGTCGAAAATCGACGGGATAATGTTAGATGCAATTTGCTTAGTAGATCTAGAAATTTCCTTTGAAAGTATTTTTTTTTCTAATTAAACCCAAGAAAATTGTTTCTCAATCTCCCGTTTTCATTTACTATTTTGATCCCTGTAGTTCAATTTAATCCACATGCTTTAGTAAGATTATTAAAATTATTACTTGCAATTTGTTTGAGAATTATAAAAATATTGAAAGTAAATATCTTTAATTTTTAATTAAATTCAACAATATTGTTATGCGTTCTCTCGTTTTCATACTATTTTTGCTCCTTTTTAGTTTATTTTAGTTCAAATACTTCATTAAGATTATTAAAAATATTAGCAGTAAATTAAAGTATGATATATGAATAAAATTAATTAAAATAAGGATTTAAGATAAATAGAAATACATAATAAAAGTTGCCTCACGTGGTACTTTAAATTATGGGGAGACCTTGAATTCACATCGGTATTAATAATAGATTTAGATTTGGATAAGGAAACTGTCTTTATTATATCAATTTTGTGGATGGTTATAGAACATTTTGAACTGATGAATTCATTTGATCATAAAACTATGGAGGAAAGAAAAAAAATCCAATAAAATCATACCAAGTTGATTAATTTAATTTGTCGGATCTGGTGGAAAGGATTTATATCGGATATTTTAATTTTAATTTTAATTTATTTGTGAATTGGTGTGTTGCGTCGACATGTGTGTGTATATGTGTACGTACTTTATAAGAAGCGATGCATGAAAGTTTTACTTCAATTTCTCTCCACTTTCCCAATAATATACAACATGTCAACAACATATTACATAATTATTGGTTAAAAAAAAAACATATTACATAATTATTATATTTGCATTATTATGCATGTCGATCAGTTTGATCATTCAATCAACCTAACTAGTCAAAATTGTCGGATTTATATATCTTTAATTTATTAATTAATTGTTGGTCGACATATGTAATTCTATAGCTAGATATTTTCTTTTCTTTTCACAATTCTAATTATCACTCCTTTTTAGTCTTCCATTTTCTACACTTTATCTATTTTTCCTATTTAATACGTGCACAACACAACCACATACTTATATAGTAATAGTACTATGATTCGAGATATATTTTTCAATTTTTTTAAATTGAGAATATTAAGTTCACGCAACTTCCACAAAACGGTAAAATTATCAACCGACGTGGCACGTGTCTACACTCATTCAACATTTTGATTTCTTGAAGTGACGTCATCTCCACTTCCTTAAGAAATTAAAGTTATATATCCCTTCATCAACAAATTAATTAATTAATATTATCTCACTCCTCCACTACATTAACATCCTTAAAAATGGCAATTGCAACTTCGATTGTAGCCATGTTTGTGTTGTTAGGAGCTGCCTTTGTCTCCGAAGGCAGAGTTCCTACAAATTATCTAGCTAATTTTGTAAGAACAAACCACTCACATTTCCTTCTTCATGGATCGCCTTTTCTCTTCAATGGCTTCAATGCTTATTGGATGATGCACGTCGCCTCCGATCCCAACGATCGCTATAAAGTCTCCGACGTCTTCCGCCAAGCCTCAGCCATCGGCCTCACTATATGCCGGACTTGGGCATTTAGTGATGGCGGGGACCGTGCTCTTCAAATATCTCCGGGATCCTACGACGAACGTGTCTTTAAGGTTTTGTTACATCTCGTATTTCACTATAAATGTCGTATTTCACTATGTATGAGTGTAACTAACGAGTACTAATTTATGTTTATATATAGGGTTTGGATTTTGTGATTTCTGAAGCAAAAAATTATGGGATTCGTCTCATACTCAGCTTTGTGAATAATTTCGATGATTTTGGAGGTAAAGCGCAGTATGTTCAATGGGCTAAAGCTGCAGGAGCTCAAGTTAATGGCGATGATGATTTCTACACAAATCCACTCATCAAAGACTACTACAAGAACCATGTTAGGGTAAGAATATATTAAATTACATTGATAATAATAATATTAATAATATGTTGATAAACTCTCCTGTGAGACCGGTTCATCTCATTCTCCCGTGAGGCACGGGGGTGCACGCGCGTACACGCGCCCTTTTTCTTTTTTAATTTCCAGATTTTTTTTGTCTCTTCTTTTTTTGTTTGCCTCTTCTTCTTTTGTTAAAAGATCGAACGAGGGGAGCCGAAGGCCTCGAAGCGAGCCGAATGATCCAAAAAGTTGCCACTTCGATTATCTATAGATTAAAATCGGAGCCGAAAAAAAAATCTGGAAATTAAAAAGAAAACTGGTCAAACTGGGTATGTTGTAAGAGACCGATTTCACTGGAGACCAGCTGTAATATGTTACATGTCACGTCGCAATTAATTACTTGATATATTGCTGAAATGTTGCAATTACCCTAGCTTGTTTGATTTTTACTAATTAAGGACTCGTCTGATTTGCAGAAAGTGGTGACGAGATTCAACACCGTTACTAGAGTAGCTTACGAGGACGAACCCACAATCATGGCGTGGGAGCTCATAAACGAGCCCCGCTGCCAGGCTGACTACTCGGGAACAACACTCAATGTTAGTTAGAGAAAAAATATATCTTAGACTTTCTCTCCTACAACATGACAAGAAATGAGACAAAAATTATGGACCAATTGACACAAAATTATTAAGAGAAATTATTTGAGATAAAAAAAAAAAACACTAATTATAACGCCTCTTTTAAAAGCTACAAAATATAGCACTTTTGACCTTTTTGCCCCTACGGTAGCTTTTTTTTTTTATCTCAAAAGTGTTATTATCCCACTTGCCCTAGAATTAATTAACCCTAATCTATGTATTTGTTTATATATTAAATAGGATTGGGTTCAAGAAATGGCAAGTTTTGTAAAATCTCTTGACAAGAAACACTTGCTCGAGGTAGGAATGGAAGGTTTTTATGGGGACACAATGCCCGAAAGAAAACAAGTCAATCCAGGTTTTCAAGTCGGGACTGACTTCATTAGTAGCAATCTTGTTAGAGAGATCGACTTTGCAACCATCCACGCCTACCCCGATGCTTGGTTCGTTATTAATACTACACCCGATGAAATAAGCTCATTGCAGTTTCGTAGTTAATTGATTTTGACATATATATAAATACTTTTAAAATTAATTCTTGCAGGTTGAGTGGGAAAGGTGAGGAAGAACAAATGGGATTCATGGAGAGATGGATGTGGAATCATTGGGAAGATGCAAGAAACATATTGAAGAAGCCATTAGTGATTGCAGAATTTGGAAAGTCAAGCAAATTAGATGGAGGGTTGAGTTTGAGAGAGAGAGACTTGTACATTAGCAAAGTATACAAATTTGCAAGAATTGGAGGGGAAATGAGTGGAATTATGATTTGGCAATTGATGGCTCAAGGCATGGAGGAATACCATGATGGGTATGAGATCATCTTATCAGAGAGCCCATCAACGGCTAGGATCATGTCTAGGCAATCTCAAGCCATGAATGCATTAATGTCTCATTTGTTAACTAATGGGCCTCAGGCCCAATTACATAGAATCTTGATGGCCCATCACCATCATAATGGGATAAGGAAGAATTTGGAACGTGACATACAAGGAACTCCACTCCTTGAATAAGTCAATTCCATTGCTTCATTGTTTTTTTATTTTTATTTTTTAGGGTAGAATGGTGTAATTCTTGGTGCTAATTAGAGGTTTTATTAGAGCACTAACAGCAGAGTTCTCAAAATTTTGATTCTAAATTTAATATTAAAGTTTTTTTTATATTATTTTTGGCTCCTATTTTACAAATGCATATAACAGTGATCATTTTCTAAAATTTGTGAGCCCAACTTAATTTGTGAGATAAAAATGATTTAGGGAGGTGTAAATTCAGAACATTTAGGGGCGTGTAATTTTTTTTTGGGATCCTCCTAATTTGAGAGATTTGCTAGATACAATTTAACTCATTTTTAATTATTTTAACCTAAATTTTAAATTAAAACAGATTTTAATATATCTGTTGGGAGACCGAGTCCTTTAGGAGGATGAGTGAAGCGAGCTCCTCGCCGACAAAGCAACGATTCCGAGCACGACGGGAACGCACCGACGACGGATTAGATGCTCTTAGTACACCAACTTAAGAATGTTTGAAAAAATTATGGAGCTTAAATCTGACGTGGTCGCCATATAGTATATGAGACAGACACAAATTAAAAAAATTATATATGTACATCTAAAAATACAATTAAAAAAAAAAAAATTGAAAGTTTTCTCGAACAATAAGATAGGCACTAGGGCCCACCACCACCGCCGACCACAAACCATCAATCGGAAACCATCTCTCTCCCCACCGCAATCACATTCCTCCTTTTTTCTTCAATTCAATCAGCCCCAAACAAATATTTCAAAATCATCAAAAATCAGCCATTGCTCGATGTTAAAGCACCTATTCATATATGGACTACATTTATATATCACATTAAAAAGTAAAATCATATAATTAAGAGTCCATAAAAAATGTCATATTTTTTTAATCGTGCTAAGTTGGTACCCTTAAAATCTCTAATTTTGTATTGTTCTCATTTTACTTCAAATACAGTACATGCACCAATTGAAATACTTCTAAGAGTAGGACTTAGGTGCATAGGTCTGCACCTTGTCTGCACGGAATCCGACCCGCCCATACCCGACCCACGCGTGAGATCCACGGGCCACAATTTTTTTTTTTAAATTTCCAGTTTTTTTTTTTTCGACGGAGCCTTTGGCTTCGATTTTACGGCTCAGCCTTAGCTCCAATTACTAAAATAAGGATAATGAACGGGCAACAATTTAGATTTTTTTGGCTCGCTCCGAGGCCTTCGACTCCCCTCGCTCGAATTTTGACCAACGAAGAAACAACAAACAAAAAAAGAAGGATAACAAAACTAACAAAAAACTGGTCAAAAGGAGTTGATCCGGGTCAAACGGGTCAGGTCGGGTGGGTATTACACAGTGCAAATGTTGCACCCAAGTTTTTGTCTACTTCTAATTATATACGTGTGCTTCTTCCTTAGGTGATGAGAGACAAATACACTTAAACAACATGAATATACAATATTTTGTGATCTATTTTTTCTTATATCGATTACCGTAACTTTATCAGGCAACTCGCATTTTCCGGTCAATTAGAAGCGGCCGGCTTCACTAATTTATAATTGTGATAATATTTGGCCAAATTAAGTTTGGTGATATTATATTAATTATATTTAGGTTTAATTATTATATGGTGTAATTGTAGGTCGGCTTTGTAACTACTCTATGTCACCGGTGAATAAAATCCACATAAAAATTACAAACAACCGCAACCGACGATATATGAATCACATTAAGAGCATATATATGTTACGTCTCACTCAATTGCTTTATATATATAGTGTCGAAATGTTACAATTAGACTATAATTAATTAGGAACTTTTGTTTGATTTGCAGAAAGCGGTGACAAGATTTAACCCCAACGACCCCACGATCATGGCGTGCGAACTCATACACGAGCATCGCTACCAAGCTGACTACTCGTCAGGAAGAACACTCAATGTGATCATATCTCTTGTCTCGCTCTAGCAACGGGGCACGAAATTAACGAGACACAAATTATGGACCAGATGAACGATGCTCGGATCGGATTAAACCCTAATGCATGCATTTTCACTATATAATGAATGGGACGGATGGATGATGATGGGCTGAAATCGTCTCTAGGGAATCACATGCATGTCATGAATGCATTTGTTTACTAATTAAGGATCAACTGCATGGCCCATGCATGATGATGATCATCATCATGGATGGAAGAGTTTGGAACCATGGAGTGTGACATGCATTAATTCAAATAAATTAAAATTTTGGTGCTGTTTAGATTTCTCATTTTTGTACTCTAGTTATATACTAATGAACCAAATAAAGCAATTCCTTTAGATTTAATCACGTGGTGTGCCCCGCCGTTAAATGATGAGATCAATTGAGTTAAAACAACATGAATATACTAAATTTTTGGCCTTTATATTTTTAGATATCGATTACCATACATAAATTGATCGTGCATATTAACTTGAATATTCTAATTATCCGACGTCGGTCAATTATTGAGGTACATAGTAGTATAGTAACGAGTAATTCATTGGGAAGGTGGATATTAATTTGAAGGTAGTGATCACAATAATATGAAATTTGACCCCATATATATATAACTACAATTAAGATATATATATATAGAGAGAGATAGATATTGTCCTACTAAAATTCACAGCCTAATAAAAGGTGTCATATTATTATCACCACTCCAGAGTGACGTGGATGCCATGTAGGATCCAGGCTCAACGTAATTAATTAAGCAAGTCACATGATAGACTCCCGCCATTTAGCGTAGATTCCTGAAATTTAATTCAATTTTGGCCCACATCTATACAATATAAAAGATATTATGCTACAATTGATAACTGGATAAAAAGTGTCTTTAAGTGTCATGTTATTATTACCACTCCAAAGTTACGTGGATGCCATGTAAGATCCGGGCTCAACGGAAGCAACTCACATGATAGACTCCCGCCATTTAGGCCGAATTTCTGAAATTTAATTCAATTTTGGTCCACATCTATACAATATAAAAGATATTATCCTACAATTGACACCCTGATAAAAAGTGTCTTATAAGTGTCATATTATTATCACCACGTACTCCAAAGTTACGTGGATGCCATGTAGGATCCTGGCTCAACGTAAGCAAGTCACATGATAGACTCCCACCATTTAGCCCAAATTCCTGAAATTTAATTCAATTTTGGCCCACATCTATATACTATAAAAGATATTATCCTACAACCTGATTAAAAGTGTCTTATAAGTGTCATATTATTATCACCACTCCAAAGTTTACGTGGATGCCATGTAGGATTCGGGCTCAACGTAAGCAAGTCACATGATAGACTCCCGCCATTTAGCCCGAATTCCTGAAATTTAATTCAATTTTGGCTTACATTTATAAAACTTAAAAGATATTATCCTACTATTCACATCTTGATAAAAAGAGTCGTATAAGTGTCATAAAAAAAAACTTCAATTCGATACTTTTCTTTTGAATTGAAAGGCAAAAGATAATTGAAAATTTGAAATTGAGCCCTAGAACTTGAAGTTTCCAAAGAATCTCATGAAAATGAAATTGCATAAAAAGAAATGTATGGGTTGATTTCTTACTAAAATGGCTTAATTAACTCTAGAAAAATATCATATTCATAAGTGTAACCACAATATCGTTCACTCCACTAATTAGTAAGGCTAAAATATAGACAAGGACGAGTGTCGGCGCTTCAAATATATATATTAAACTAGAACATATATATGAATCGGGCCTCACCAATTTACATTTGCATGCATTTGTATAAATAATAAAAATATTAATTAGCCCAAAGTTGTTGATTCTGGATCTTTTTAGGTTTATATAAATATGTAGGACAGTTTTTATTTTAACTTTTGTGTTGTGCAGAACCATCAGAGCAAAAATACAAGATTGCTGACGAATCAAAAGCTTTAATTATTTTTAATTTAATTTGGCGCCTAACTTGGATTTGATGGAATTTATAAAAATCAATTCAATATAGAAAGATTCTAGTCTTTTTGGGGTTATATTGTTTGCTTTAACTTTATGTAATTTTTTTTTGATTAATGATAAGATGTCAATTCTCCTCATTTGGATGGAACGACTACCATAGTAATAGATATTTCCTTGAAAAATGAATGCCAAAAAAAAAAAAGGAAATTGATTAGACATTTCTATTTCAGTATTTCTTATACGTATATAGTGAGGACAAAATAGATTAATATGTTTAAAACCTACATATCAAGATTTCAAATCTTAGATTTGTAAGTATTTGATATTTTAGTCAACGCAAGCGGTATTCCTCTTTATGGTTGGGTGCATGAAAAATCGAACATGTAAAGAATTTGCATTGTTAGTGTCACATATACAATATTATACCATTATAATTATACATTTTCTAAATTATTATATCAATTTGGTAATTATAATCAATACAAAGATAAACGGTTCGCATTAATTTTCAATTTACTAATTAATACAAAAATTTCCGTCGATTTTCGACGGGCTATACACTAAATTCTATCAAACGAGAATCGTTTATATCGTGAGGGTTGCCTTGCTTGAGAAAAGAAGACATGCGCATTAAGCTTTTGACCAACCCTTTTTAGCCGTCATGTATTTGCAGAGTCAAGAAATCAAAAATTAATTTAATAATTTGAGTAGAAAATAAATAGGATATATATGAAGTATCTACGCTACCTAGCTAGTTTTGCTTGACCCATGCAAATGAATTACGAGCCCCTAGTCCTAATTAAATATAATTCATTTAAACATATTTATTGAAATATTAGATTCTTAAATAAAGTTTTGATGGTTGAGGTCTAATATATTAGTCGATTATGATTTGGTATGCACTATTAGTGCCGTTTATATGGGTTTATTTTATTTTATTTTATTTTTTATCGTCGATCTTTATATTTTGTACTCCCAATCTCGTGGAAAATAATAATATGGGGGAAGGATGAAAATAACTAAAAACATATTAAGTGGTAATTTTGAAGCTCCAATTATTATTAGTCTGATATATAAATTAAGCTGAATGGCCCAATGCATTGCATGTAAAGATGTAGAGATTGCATTTGGCTTCACTCTGCAGTTAAGTATCTATATATAATTACAATATTATATGATCTTATCATTATTATTGGTTCAATGCTCGATTTGTTTATGTATTCATTTCTTTGAAGTTAAAGTGAGACCAACAAATTAAATGCCATTTTTATATAATTTTTTATTTTAATAATTTCATTAATATTTTTTAAGGTATTAGATTAAAACACATTATGATGAAAATTAAATAAAATAATTAATATTAATATGTACTAATCGAGACTGGAGCTCATGAACGGTACTGCTCACGGCAGGTGACTAGTATATCGTCTCTTAACCTGTTAATATTGTAATGATCTTTTAGCTGCGCCGCTTGCTTTATTTCTAATTCATATGCAACTATATACAATACTCCATTTGATTTAATTTATTGTTGCTTTTCAAATACATGTTATCCTTAAAAAGCCTACATTCTTGCGATTACTGTATTTGAAATCTATATTTTCCTCCTTAATTTGTTGCTTGATATATAGTCTACCTCTCTATCCGGCTATCCCATCATTCAGTTAATTGCACAATAAAGGATTATAATGCTTAATTATTTCATGAGATCCACGACATTAAATCAACTCTAATTATTGCTCTTCTACTTTAATATTTCTTTTTTCTCCTCACCTCCTGAATTAAAGGAATGACATTAATTACATGAAAATTATCAAGAATGCAAGCACTATTTTTTTTACTCTTCAATTCCAAGTTAATTTTATTTTTATTATTACTAATAGAAGAACCAACTATGAATATCGATTCTCTACTTAAATTTCCCTCAAAAAAGTAAAATAAATTAGGGTAGTGCTATTTGGACATACTATGTTCAGACATACGATGGTAAAAATAGGGATTCGACGGAATTTTTTAACTAATAATTTAATATCATAGTTTCGACAGTCTGGTTATTAATAAACATACTCTTTTTAAATTTTAATTATAAAGTTTCATCTCAATTTAAATTCACAAGCTTAGGAGTTGGTGTGGATGAGAGTAAAATTTGAGAGCGGGGTGTGCATGAGATCGATATTTCGTAAGGAGGTCACAGTAGGAAATAAATTTTGAAGGCAATTAGACATTTTTTTTTCCTATTTCAAATACGTATGTCCAGACATATATTCGAATGAAATTATTGAATAAATTAATACTATTGATCTATAATGAAGTAGATGTAGAAATTTGAACTTAAGATATAAACCTTAAAACACATTCAAATTACATACGCCGCTCCACTTAGGGTGTCTCTATTATATTTTTGGATTTATAAATGTTGCACAAGATCGAATTAATATTAAAATGCTTAATTATTTTATTTTTCCCAAATATTTTGTCAATTAATGCGGGAAAGTGGTACAACTTGTTGGCCCTAATTTATTCGTTTACTGTGGGAATGAAGGAATGTGTCACTTTTGGCGCCCATTTCAAACTATAAACATCATTATGGATGCAATTAGGTACAAATATAAACGATAATTACAATATATTGAAAAATAAATAATTAACTTTAGATTAGAAGATGCAGGGCGATGTTTTCGAAAAAAAGGGAGATCAAAGTCTTAGTCCTAAAGAAGGCCGAAAAGATGATTTATTTCATAATCCCAAGAAGTTTGTAGCATCCAAATTTCAAATCTCCAATCCCAATTTATTAAATTAAGAAGGGAAAAAAAAGTGTATGAACTATCTAAAGTCTAAGCATAATTAACGAATGTAATTGAGGAATACTATTCAACACGTTTAGGGCACTTAGTATTATAAAGATTGACTGTTATAGATGATATGTGAGCTATTATTCAGTACTCAACGGACTTAGAATATATGAACAATTTCGATCGAGTCATTAACTGTTATCGTCGATATGTCACAAATTACTCTTCTTTCGTGTGATATCGACAATATAATGATAATTCACATAATTTTGTCAATAGTTGGTTTTCCCTAGGGTTGTCAATCGAGTCGGGTCGGGTTGGGTCATTATCGAGTCGATCTGATAAGGCCAAACCCGAACGCAATCCATTAAATATTTGTCAACCCGAACACGAACCCGACGCGAAAGGTCTAAAGCCAAATCCAACCCGAACCCGTATTTGAACCAAATTTTTTCAGATTGATACGACCTGAAGTACAGCCTGATTTTAGTTATGCCACTACTCGGTTTTAAATCCAAGAAATGCATATGACAATATGAAAGGAAAGACGCGAAGAAGAGAAGAAAGTAGGAGATTATGCGACGTTCAGGGAAAGAAGAGTGAAAGAGTTTTATTTGGAGTAATTCAACATTAAAAGGATGATGTATTAAAAATATATTAAAAATATTATATTTAATAATACATGTCAATCAGAACCTAACTCGAACCCAACCCGGAAATTTTCATCGATAAGAACCCGAGCCTGATAAGATGAAACTCAAACCCATTAATTTCGTGTTAGTTCGTGT
This sequence comes from Schizonepeta tenuifolia, assembly GCA_029490685.1. NCBI lineage: Eukaryota > Viridiplantae > Streptophyta > Magnoliopsida > Lamiales > Lamiaceae > Schizonepeta > Schizonepeta tenuifolia. Next base: position 129,190,677 of record CM055956.1, read on the forward strand.
CGTGTTATATATCGTGTCGTGTCGAAAATTGTCCGCCCCAATTTTCGCGACAAAATAATGATACTAGTAGAATTAATGATGTACATGATAAAAACAACATAACTAAAATTAGGAGGGTTAACTTAATTCAACGCGCAATCAAAGGCGGGGTTCAGCCATTTCCCGCTTTCCTTCTTGATTGAAATAATACAAATTTAACAGTTAAATTACTAGAACTTTATTTTGGCAGTTTTTCAGTTATGTGTTTCGACTTTTTCCTATATATTATTATTTTTTTTAATTTTTTTGGTCGGGTTTGCCTCAATCACTCCAGACCACCTCCATTATTTCAGCTCTTTATTTATGACTTTTTTTTTCTTTGAACAAAGTGAGATAATAATATAAGGGGAAGGCAAAAATTATCAAACACATGCCACATTATGATCCATTTAGTTGAAACATCCACTAAAAAGTGTGAATTTAAATTCGATTACCTTAAAAAGGCGACATTCTTCTTAATGAAGGATATGTTTGCTAGTGCGATTTTTGCAACTATAACTATTTCAATTTAATTCATGATTAACTCCTTTCCAAACTAAATGGACTCATCCCTATATTTTACTGTCACGAAAGTGGTTACCCGATTTTGCTTACGTGTCGATTTATGATTTGTTGGTTAGTTAATTTAGTCAATGAAACTATATGATTTTGGTATGGTACATTAAAAGAATTGCACGGGAATTTGGTGGTTGAGTTAAAGAAGCAATTAGAGCGAATGAAAAAGCCTAAATTTGCGTTGTTGCAATGGAAATTCCGGCGCCAATACGAATGCCACGTCAGCAAATACCAGGTTAGATTAAGATATGAATTAATGTACAATTTCTTAATTGTAATTAAAATTAACCATTAATTTTTAGAGGGAGGATATTACCGGTGATGACGTTTACGCCAACGAAGGCCTCACCGTTTGAATGTCCGTAAAATGATATCGATAAACGCAGTTCTTTCGACAACCTTCCATGAGGAAGGAAAAAGACAAGATTTTCCGGGAAAATTCATTTGTGGTATAATAAATTTGTATTGTATTTCTCCCGTGTAAACTAGGAATTACTTTTGGATCGGGGTCAGATTATTAATTTTTCTGAATAATATTATATTATTACTTCAATCGTGAAAATTAGGTCGTGTGTATTTTTAAAAATACACGCGACGTAAATTCATGATTGGATCAATAATATTTAAAAAAATAGAAAATCATTGAAGAAGAGTGGAGCTCATTTGCCTATATAAACCCATGCACGTCCCCAATCACTACACACAAAGGAATTAATTGTACTTGTTTTGGAGAGAGAGAGAGAGAGAGAGAGAGAATTGTAGTAATTCCTCTCCCCATAATTCCTCCTCTCTTCAAGTGCAATGGCGCTTTCCCATTTTCTACTCTTCCTCTTCTTCTTCAATTCCTCTCTCATCGTCGTTCAATGCAGCCAAAATTACAGAGATGCCCTCTCCAAATCCATCCTCTTCTTCCAAGGCCAGAGGTCCGGCCGCCTTCCGCCGCAACAAGTCAAGTGGAGGGGTAATTCCGGACTTTCCGACGGCCGTCTAGCCGGCGTAAGTGCAGTTTACCTTCCCAGTGTGCTTTGCATGTCAGTTTATGTTAATTTTTTATTAATATAAAAGCTGAGAAAAAAGTTTTTTTTTTCTCTAATTAGGTGGACTTGACCGGAGGCTACTACGACGCCGGCGACAACGTGAAGTTCAACTTTCCGATGGCGTTCAGCGCCACAATGCTGTCGTGGAGCGTGATTGAGTACGGCAAGAAGCTGGGCCCGCAGCTGCCGGAGACCCGCGACGCCATCCGTTGGGCGACCGACTACCTTCTCAAGTGCGCCCGCGCGACGCCGGGGAGGCTCTACGTCGGCGTCGGAGACCCCAACGCCGACCACAAGTGTTGGGAGAGGCCGGAGGATATGGACACGGTTAGAACGGTGTACTACGTGTCATCGAGGAACCCCGGGGCCGACGTGGCCGGCGAGACCGCGGCGGCGCTGGCGGCGGCGTCGGTCGTGTTCAAGAAAGTGGACCCCAGCTACTCGAGGCTGCTGTTGGCGACTGCTAAAAAAGTGATGAAGTTTGCAATGGACAATAGAGGGGCGTATAGTGACTCTCTTGGATCCAATGTTTGCCCTTTTTATTGCTCCTATTCCGGATATAAGGTATATTATATTATATTATATTATATCGTGATTGTAAATTAGTTATATATTTCGTAAAACTTATGTTAATGTTGTTGTTGGGATGTGTGTTTGGTTACAGGATGAGTTGCTCTGGGGAGCCGCGTGGCTGTTCAGAGCAACTAATCAGGTTTATTACCTGAATTTTATAAAGTCGCTAGGGGGAGGTGGCAGTACCGACATTTTTAGCTGGGATGACAAATATGCTGGTGCTCATGTGTTCCTAGCAAGGGTGAGACGAATTAGGCATTTGACTGTGTTTGTCTTGTTTTACGAAATTTGATGAATATTTAATTTTAACGGTGTTTGGTTTTGCAGAGAAGTTTAGTAAATAGGGATATGACATTTGAACCATATAGACAACAAGCAGAGGAGTTTGTGTGTAGAATTCTTCCTAATTCACCTTCCTCAAGCACACAATATACCCCAGGTTGGTAATAATAAATATGGCCTTATTTCTATCAATTAACTAATTTAAAGCATTTTATTTCGATTTTGATTGATTTTGTCATTCTACTGATAAATTTGTATAGGCGGTTTGATGTACAAGATGGGGTCGAGCAATCTGCAGTATGTGACATCGATAACGTTTTTGCTCACGACCTACTCCAAGTATATGGCTAGCGCGAAGCACACCTTTAACTGTGGGAATCTTCGTGTCACTTCCCGAAGTATACGCCTTCTGGCACAGAGACAAGTAATAATTTACAACATGATGATTTTTAAGTAGATGGATGAAAATGGATTGATAAATGATTTTGAATTATGATGGATTTTGTAGGTGGATTACATACTAGGAGATAATCCGATGAGAATGTCGTACATGGTGGGATACGGGGCGAATTATCCGAAGAGGATTCATCATAGGGGATCATCTCTGCCCTCGGTGTCGGTCCACCCTAATAGCTTCGGGTGTGGGGGTGGGTTTGAACAATATTTTTACACATCGAATCCAAATCCAAATATACACGTGGGGGCGATTGTGGGTGGTCCGAACCAGAGCGACGGGTTCCCCGATGAACGTGGGGATTATAGTCATTCGGAGCCTACTACATACATCAATGCTGCAATGGTTGGACCCTTGGCATACTTTGCTGGCCGCTAGCTCTTGAATTCATCATATATACAATATATAATATAGAATATTTGATGATATAATGTAAATACGATGATCATCATCATTATGTGTCTGGAAAAATAGGCATTTGTCACCACAAAAAATTGTTGGTGCAGACTTAATTTGTATGATCATCAGTTGAGCACATTTAGGTGCAGTTAATAGAAATTAATATATTTGATGAAGATTTAATTTAGTGGCTCAAAGTTTGTTGCTTTCTATATTGTTGATTTTAGTTGGAAGTTGCTATTGCAGTGATGTGGAAAGAGATTTAATTAAATTGCATGCTGAAAAAAATCAATCATTTAGTTCATTTCGACAAAGGTGAAAATCTCCTCTAACAAAGCTTAATATATAATAATAGTGTACTTTGTTTGCATGCCAAAATATTTATTGAAATCAGATGGTGAATGCTAATTCTAATATTAATTAGTACTCTCTCCGTTCCATAACAAGTAGCTCATTTCATTTCGACACGGGTATTAAGGTAAAGGGTAAAAATTAGTTAAAGTGGTATGGTCCACAACATTTGAAGGGTTAATTGTTTCCTTATTTGGAAATGAGCCACTTGTTATGAGATACCTCAATATGACAACGAGCCAGTTGTTCCGGAACGAAGGGAGTAATCCTCTATTCCGTTCAACTTGTCCCATTTTGCCATTTTAGGTGTCCCGTTCAACTTGTCCAATTTCCTTTTAAGGAAATAATTAAGAAATCACTTTATATCATTTTAAAACCACTTTATGTCACTTCAGAAACACTTTCCACGATATCAAAAAAAAAAAAAAAAAAAAAGAAACACTTTATATTACTTTATCAATTAAAAAATACTTTATATCACTTTATTCACCACACTAAACACATCCTTTATCATACTCCCTCCGTCCATTAATTCTGTACCCATTTGATGTTGGCATGGAGCTTAAAAAAACTGATAAAGTGGAGTTGGTGGGATAAAATTATTTTTGAGGGATAGTGATAAAGTAGTAGTTAGTGGAATAAAGGTTGTTAGTGGTGGGCCCATAGTGAAAAAGGTAGTGATAAAGTGGTAGTTAGTGGAATAAAGGTGCGGGTCCAAATGGCAAAGGGTAGAAAATAACATGAATTAGTAAGGGTAGATGGGTACTTTTATACAAATGGGTACAGAATTAATGGACAGATGAAATGGGGTAAGTGGGTACAAAATTGATGGATGGAGGGAGTATAATACTCTTGTTCTTAATCTCTGTTACCGACTCCAAATAGGACAAGTTCAACGGGATGGAGGGAGTATATAATTATAGTCAAAAAAATAATTATAGTAATGGGCTCCATGATTTGATGTATGCAGTAAATCGATCGGAAGCGAATCTGGGCTACATTCGTTAAAGGTGGAGACCTTATTTTTTGGGCCTACTTGGATACACTAATATTCACGTTTTCTTTTTAAAAATCCTAAAGTAAAATAAAACACAAATATCATTCAATAATTATGTTTGGCAAATTGCAATTTTAACTTCTACTTTACCTTTTTTTTTTTGCTTGCATCTGTGCTAAACAAAATCAAGATTCAAAAAATAACAAATTCTTGGAAAGTATAATAAACAATGTTAGTGGGAAAAAAGATCTCATTAGAATGCCATCCATCCATCATAACTTATTTAACAAAACAATTGTAATATACAAACAATCCGATGGAATATAAGTTGAAGATTAATTGAGATTTTGAATATTGAAATTGGAGCCAACAATTCATCAAAAAAGTAACCCGTCGCTCGTATCATTTTGCCACGAGTATTAAAGTGAAGGGTAAAAATTAGTTAAAGTGCTATGGCCCACAACTTTTGAAGGGTTAATTGTTTCCTTATTTGTAAACGAGCCATTTATTATGAGACACTTTAATATGGAAAACGAGTCATTTATTTCAGAATGGAGGGAGTATGATTTTTCCAATAGATGTGTTTTATTTTACAAGCTAAAATTTGCCTATATGTATAGCAAAAACCATATTTAATCATCACTTTTGCAATGAAAACACTTTTACTCCTCAAATACCAAAATCGGAAGATCTTTAGAGCACCCACAACGACAAGGGTGTCGCCCGGGCGAAGGAGGAGAAGCCCGGGCTCGTTGTGGGCGTCCCCCGTTGGAGGTGGCGAGGGCGGGCGGCGCGGCTGGAGCCCTGGCGCTGTGAAGCTCGGGGGCGAGGCGCTGCAATGGAGGGGAGGAGGGACACGCGTCGCCTCCTCCCATTTTCTGATATATATATATATATATATATATATATATATATTTTAATTCTGAAATGAAAAAAAAAAAAACCATGCAACGGTTATATGCAAACGGCTTTTTTTTCCCTATAAATATATCACATTCATCCCTTAAACATCTACACCTTCCCTATTTCTTCATTCTCATTTCTACATTCCCACAAAAATTCTCAACAAAAAAACATTCTTGAATTCTTTCAAATAATATTGAAAAAACATGTCTTAGAATGGAGAATTCTTCGATCTCAAAGAAGATGAGAAGGTAGTGGAGGAGGTACTCCAGCTGGGTCAGCAAGCCATTGATCTCTACCGCGAGCACTTTGAAGATGACGACGAAGCAGAGTCATCGAGCAGAACGTACATTCACAAGAATCGTGAAGAGGCCGAACAACGCCTTATTCGCGATTATTTTGCCGAGAATCCGATTTGGGGCGAAAATGTATTTCGCCGCTGATTTTGCATGAGCAGGAAGTTGTTCGTGCAGATAGCCGCCACTTTGGTTGCTCGGGAGCCTTTTTTTGAATAATGTCCAGATGCAACTGGAAGACTGGGCTTCATCCGTGGATCAAATGCACTGTTGCTTTGAGGCAACTCGCCAACGGTGGATCGGCCGATCAGTACGACGAATATCTGCACGTTGGACCAACAACGGGCACACTATGCCTCAAGTATTTTTGCAAGGCAATCAGAGATGCGTTCGGTGACGTATATCTGCGGAGGCCAAACAGCGTTGACGTCGCCAGACTCGTAGCAATGCACGAGGCAAGTCATGGCTTTCCTGGTATGATCGGAAGCATCGATTGCATGCACTGGGCATGGAAGAATTGCCCAACAAGATGGCGAGGTTCGTACACAGGACGAAAGGGTTATCCTACTATCATCCTTGAAGCAATCACCTCACAAGATTTGTGGATTTGGCATGCCTTTTTCGGTGTCGCCGGCAGCAACAACTACGTCAATGTGCTCAATCAATCCGATGTCTTCGCCGACATTCTCCATGGGAGAGCCCCGCCAGTCACCTTCGTCGCAAATGGCCGCGAGCATTCAATGGGATACTATCTCGCCGACGGTATCTATCCGAAGTGGGCTACATTCGTGAAGACCGTACGAGCTCCAACTGATCCAAAGAGATGTCGATTTGCAAAGATGCAAGAAGTTGCACGAAAGGATGTTGAAAGGGCTTTCGGTGTCCTCCAAGCTCGTTGGGCAATTATAAAGGGCCCTACTCGGTTGCATTTTCGAGAACACTTAAGCGACATCATGTACGCTTGCATCATATTGCATAACATGATCATCGAAGATGAAAGACACCAAGCAAGTCAATTTGTTCCGGAAGCGAGCGCAAGGGGCGACGAGGAGGTTAATACGGCACCAGTAATTATGGGTGGAACACGTGAATTCGAAAAATATATTGAGAGACGAGCTCGCGTTCAAGATGCAACGACCCACGAGCGTCTTTTGGATGATTTGATTGAAGAAATTTGGACGCGTTTCGGTCCGCTCAACTAGCTCTAGCTTTATTTTCAATATTATTGTATTTTTCGTATCTGTTTTTCAAATTCAATAAAATTGTTCGAGTTTTAATCGCATCATATTTAGATAATTAATTTGTTATATATTGTAAAAAAAAAAAAAATTAAAAAGCAAAATTAAATAAAAATCAATCATTGGATAGCCCTAGGGGTCGGGTTTCACCATAGTGAAAATTTTAAGTCCGGGCTATCAATCATTGGGACCCCACCAAAATACCCATAGCCCTAGGGCTTCGGAGCCCACTGTTGTGGATGCTCTTAGTGGATTTTTGCATAATTTTTAAAGTTTAGATGGCAAACGACAAAAAAAAAAGATTTATAGGTTTCACAAAAAAATAAGAAGCAAAATTACAACTTGAAAATTGTTACTATAATGATTTTTTTTTCCTTTTTTTGGCGATATTATTTCAATTAAATATTATTGAATCGTATTGGGAGTGTTTTTATTTTTATTTTTTATTTATAAATAAATTATTGGAAGTTTTTTGTGGAGTTCGAAATCGATAAGGAATAGAAGTATACTTCCCATATGAAAAAAATATAACTAGTTATTTAATTAATTTTAAGTTCATAATGACAAAAAATATAAATAAATAGACGTCACATTATAGATATAGGGTTTCTCTCACTCCCCTTTCTTTTTCTTCTTCTTCTTCAGAGTTCTGAGACAACAAATTAGGGTTTTATCAGCCATTGTTGAGAGAGTACGAAAATAAAGGAAGGAATCGAAGATGAGGCCGATATTGATGAAAGGGCATGAGAGGCCGCTGACTTTTCTCAAATACAATCGCGATGGCGATCTGCTCTTCTCCTGCGCCAAGGACCATAATCCCACCGTCTGGTTTGCCGACAACGGCGAGCGCCTCGGCACTTACAACGGTCACAACGGCGCCGTTTGGACCTGCGATATCTCCAGTAATATTTCGCTTCTTCTTGTTTCCCCTAATTTCTCAAGTTTTAGATGTAGTTAATTCGTGATTCGATGCGTCTTGAAATTATGAAGAGTTTCGGAGTCTTAATTTTAGTAATTATAATCTGGCTTGATTTGATTTTCTTGTACACTAATGCCTTTATGCAACTTTGAGGTTTTGTGGGGGTTTCGGTTTTAGTGGATGGGTGGTCAATTTGTTCCAGGCTCTTCTAGGTTAAAGGTCCAAATTTAGTCGAATTATTGAATTTACAGAGATTTTGGATGGTTAAAGAGATCATTTTTATGATAATTGCTGACTCGGTTTTTTTTTTTTTTTTTTTTTTATTAATTTCCCTAGTTAGTAACGTGATAATATGGTAATTCTAGATTTGATAATTTTTTAGATTTGTCTGTTTTTTTCGGTTTTGGTGGATGATGGATGGGTGAAATCAGTTCGTAGTTGTAGTGGAGTGAGGATGGTACAGGGATTTTGGATAGGAGAAGATTTCATTTTTTTGCTGATTGCTGTTCATTCTTTGTTATTCTCGGTTCCCAATTTAGTGGCTTGGTTGTATGATGATTTTGATAATGTGTTAGTAATCCATAAAATTGATGGATGATTTTTTATAGGGGATTCCTCAAGGCTCATTACCGGAAGTGCCGATCAGACTGCAAAGTTATGGGATGTCAAAACAGGAACTCCGCTTTTCACGTTCAATTTTGATTCACCAACGAGGTCTGTTGATTTTGCTGTTGGTGATAAGCTTGCAGTCATAACAACAGATCCTTTCATGGGAAATTCCTCTGCTATTCACATCAAACGCATAGCTCGTGATCCAGAAGACCGTAAGTGCTCTTCTTTCCCAATCAATTAGCTTGATTTAGTCATGATGTTGATTAGAAAGTGAAAGATACATGGTTTGAGCTGTATGCTTGCCAATACTATTTGATGAGTTTAAGCTTCTTTTTTTTTTACTAAGAAGGCCGAGAAGAAATATATGTAAAACCTCCTTTTGCGTTTGGCATACTGATAAGGATATCATTAAGGTTTCTGAACATTTTAATGGAAGATTTATTAAAACAAATGAATGTTTGATTTAAATGTTGATGCTTGTGTTCCTAAAACGTTGAACTTATTTTCGTCAGCTGCCTAAATTATCGTGGTTTTGCAGAGAGTGGTGATTCTGTTCTGACTATTAAGGGGCCACAAGGAAGAATAAACAGAGCAGTTTGGGGTCCCTTGAATAGGACCATTATCAGTGGTGGTGAAGATTCAGTAATCCGCATCTGGGATGCTGAGGTCAGTGTTTTAATATAAACTTGGCTCTTAATGCATTTAATGTTGTTTTACTAGCATGTTGCAATAAAACTAATCAATTCTGCTATTGCCATTTTCCAAATAACAGACAGGGAAGATGCTGAATGAGTCTAGCACGGAGGATGGCCATAAAAAAACTATTACATCACTTGCAAAGGCAGCAGATGGTTCACATTTTCTCTCTGGTTCATTGGACAAGTCTGCAAAGGTGGTTAATGTTCTTAATGATGCCCTTTTTAATTCTATATGTTTATCGTTCCTGCTGTCATCTTGTATTAACTGATCTATTTCCATTTTTCAGCTTTGGGATTCAAGAACATTAACACTTATCAAAACCTACATCACAGAACGGCCTGTAAATGCAGTTGCAATGTCTCCACTTCTTGATCATGTAAGTATCAGAAGAAAAGGATATAGCAAACATAGATATATAATTGTTTTTATTTAATATCTTGCACTTTGTCTGTCTTCTCCCTCTCCAATTTGTCTTGACTTTATTTTCCCATGCCATAATTTGCATAATTTGGATCTGTGCTTTGAGATAATTCGTCTGAAGCTCTTTAGAATACTGTGTTTATTGGTTTTCTGAACATCCTTGATTTTCCTATTATTTATGCACCTTTTCCTGAGCTTAGAAAAAGTTGTGTACAGCATATGATCGATGTTCGTTTTAGCTAAAGTTATGACTTCTGTGCCATTTGTAGGTGGTGCTTGGAGGTGGTCAGGATGCATCATCTGTTACCACGACTGATCATCGCGCTGGAAAGTTTGAAGCCAAATTCTATGACAAGGTATAATATATGTTGTTATAAGCTCCTTTCATATTCAAGATAATACTGTGACCTTACAAAAATAAAAAGAACTCTTTGATGATTTCTTCTTTCTCTTTTGTTTCTATAGGTCCTTACCGAAGAAATAGGAGGTGTCAAGGGCCATTTTGGACCTATAAATGCCCTGGCATTCAATCCGGATGGCAGAAGGTACGATTTTCCCTTATTCCTTCACATCTCGTTAACAATGATATGAACAATTTCTTATTAGTTTCTCTTGTGTCCTTAGTTTCTCGAGTGGAGGAGAAGATGGATATGTGAGGTTGCACCATTTCGATCAAGATTACTTCAATATCAAGATGTGAAGATGAATTGTTCGGCCTTTGCTAATTTAATCCTCAAAATTAGAGCATAATTGTGTTATGATGAAATTTTGGAACATTGAGCTCATATGTTTGTACTAGATTATGATTATTCATCAATTTTCTTCCTTCCTATTAATACTGTTGTAACTCTTTCAGAGTTCAATTTTCAAGTTTGTTGGCCATGTATTGTTCTTTATATTGCTCAGTTAATTTTGTAACATGAGTTGTATCAGCCATCAGGTCTCTCTTGATATATGAATCCATATAAAGATTGAACGTCTCGAGTTCAAACCACATCAATATCTTTTAGGTCGAGCTATCAAGACGTATCCACGCATAACAGTCTGAGAATATACCAGACGTGTTATTTCATGGCGAAACCCGTCTTGAATTTGAAGTTCTTGCAATTTGTATGGACCTTAAATAGGTAAAGTCACAATGCTTCATAAATCTTGTAGAACTGAAATATTGCTTTGGCTCCACATGAATATAAGGATATATGCTTCCTTTTCTTTTACAAAGTTCTTGATTTTCAAGTATCATCCAATTGTCATTTTATATAAAATACAAAAAAAAAAGGATAAAAGATTAGAAAGTAGGGCAATTGTTTTAGTGATCACAAGTTAGTGGAGGTGTAGCAATACAAAGCAAATGAACCAACTGCAACATCGAAGCTAACTCACAACTAATTCAAGGTACATCACTGTATAAATGTGTGTAAAGATGTTTTTCTTTTACACAACAAAGCAAAATTAGATATTCTGTGCAGAGAAAAAGAAAACCAGCCATGGACAGAAAAGGCATTCAAACATTTGTGGGTCTGATGATGATGGCGATGGCTCTGCTCAACGTTCGTCCAATCATGGCTCACTTGCCCCCCGGAGCCTGCATCGAACATTGTCTGAACGAGTGCAAAGCTAGTGGCCTCGGTGTTGGGGCCTGCATCAAATACTGCCCGGTGCACTGCCTCCCTCCTGACACTTCGACTAAAGAGCATTACTGCAACCTCGGGTGTATGCTCGATCAATGCTCCAAGTTCATTAGCGGTATGCAACCTTAATCTCTTGTAAGTTCTTTCTGTTTCTGCAGTTTTTATCGTCTAAGCCATCGTTTCTTGTTGCAGACGAGAAGAAGATGACAGACTGCGTGATCAAATGCCGTAAGTTCCACTGCAACATCCATCACAAGATTGAGGAGTGATTGATGAGTGATGAAATGCCTCCAGCCACATAGTTTTTCATGCTATTCAGACATTATTTACTTTACCTTTTTGTAATCTTTCTAGGATGTTTTGTTTTCGAATAAACGTGGCTGTAATAAATCTTCTTCTTGCTCCATTGTCTTCTCCTTTTAGTCCAACCTATGCATAGCATTAACAATATTACAGCTCATATCATTACAAATGGAGGAAATTTAGTAACAATTAACATCATAAGAATTGAAAAATTTGACAAGAAAGCCGACCTTGAAAAACTACGATCACCAATAGTCATTGCAAGAGCAAGCTCCCTCTCTAAAATGATGAAACCGATTAGCATCTCTGACGATGATGGCCTTGTCGAGAAGCTTCGATGTTAATCTCATAAAGTTATGGCAGTCCAAACAAATGCGAATGTTCTTTATTATCTTGATAACGTTGCAACCGGAATTCCCATCATTATTCATCAAAGAGAAAACCAGAGCAAGCTTTTCACTGTGAAGATACAGTTGCTCCTCCTTATGCTCTTCTTCTACATCAAACATGACTAGACTCGTCTCCGGAACATAGCCGATCTTCTTCAATTTCATCAGTAGCTCGTCCAAATAGGCGCGTATTTCTTTCAGCTGTGGGTGTCTTTTCCCCCCAGAAGCAAACTCGTGCAATCTGTGCCCGACTTCAGTCCAGCTCAGACCGGGCTCTTTTTTAACTCCGGCTTTATCCATTTTCGTTCTTATTAATCCTCCTTCATCAAAGGTATTACCTGAGCCTGAGCAATATATATTTGAGATCATAACATATCCTAACGAGTTTTCAGGATCCAACTCGCGTAACTTTGCTGATGCTAACTCGGCTGCCTTTGTTTCTCCGTGTTTCCTACAAGCTCCAAGAAAAGCACTCCAGACGACATAATCTGGCTGCATAGGCATATTTCTTATGATGTTTTCAGCCTCCGATAAACGGCCAGATCGCCCTAGCATATCAACCATACAAGCATAGTGATCGAGTTGAGGAACTATACCGTATTTCTCATGCATCGTATCAAATATCTCAGTCCCTTCCTTCACCATTCCGGCATGACTGCAAGATGATAGAAGAGCTGCAAAAGTGGATTCATTGGGTGCAACGTCCATTTTCTCGAAGAAATTCAGAGCTGTCTTGGCCTTCCCATGTACTGCATAAGCCTTTAACATGGCACTCCAAGAAACAACATCCCTTGACGACATCTCATGGAAAACTTGCTCGGCATTATCAATCGAGCCACACCTAGAGTAAGCATGAATCAGAGCACTACCAAGCTCAACCACATTTACAAAACCTGCTTTGACTACTTGACAGTGGACTGCAGCAGCAGCCCTCTCCGTCACTAGATTCGCACAAGCTTTCAACAACATGGTGAATACGTAGCTATCGGGATAAAGATCCTCCTCCCAACGCATCTGGTTGAAGAAAACCAGAACTTGAGTAGGGTCACTTTCAACAGATGCAGTCATGACACTGGTCCACAAAACAATATCGCGATCCATACCACTCGTCTCCAAGAACAATTCACGACAAACACCAACATCTCCGGCAAGAACTGAATAAGCTTTGATCAGCAAGGTCACCACTCCAACGTCGAAATTCAAAGCCGTTTTGATGGCAGCAGAGTGCAACTGCAAACAACACTTTAGCCCCACAGCTTTGTGATTCAGTCCACAAAGAGAAGATATCAAAGATAAGAGCGTAGTACGATCAAACTCGAGTCCATCATAAAGCATTTTCACAAACAAAAACATAGCTTTTTGTCCTTGTTGGTGCATTCCAAACCCCATGATCATGGAGTTATAGGTAACAATATTTCGTAAGTTCATTTCTTCGAACACCCTCCACGCCTCGACTCCGGGGCTGCAGCTATTGTTCTTCCAGTAAAATGCAATCAGAGCATTAGCAACGTAAATCCAAGCATCAAAGCCGGTTTTGAAAGCAAGCGCATGAACTTGCAAGCCGTGGCGGTGATCACAAACGGAGAGCAAGCTCGCGTAGGCGAAATTATTGGGTCGATGATGGGATAGCATTTGAGAAAAGAGACGGAAGCTGTGGTCCAATTTCCGGCGTTGTGCGTAACCGGAGATGAGAATGGTCCAAGAAACTATATTTCTGTGAGGCATTTGATCGAACACCTGGTGGGCAAGATGCAATTCGCCGCGCTTCGCATGCATGTTGATGATGTTGTTGATGGCGACGAGGTCCGGCGGCGGCGGCTGGGTGACGGCATGCAGGTGCATGCAGCGGCGAAGTGCTTGGGGTATACGGGTCGTGTAACATGTTGGAGCGAGTGATTTTAGAGCTGTATTCATATCTTGATCACTCGCTCAGAAAAATGGAAAAAATGCAGCTTATTTTATTGATTAGATCATCTTCATTTGCAGAGTTTGTAAAGTTGCTTGCTCTATGCAAATAAAAAGGATGAAAAAACGTGTAAAATTTTATTATAGATTGGACATTGATATAAATGGAAGTAGAATTCGGCATTTCTTTTTCTTGTTTTTGTGTTTAATCATCAATAATTCTATTCCGACATAGTATGTCCAGACATACGTGTTTGAAATAGGAAAAACATTGTCAGATTGCCTTCAGAATGTTATTCCTACTCAGAAACTATTATTAGTTAAAAATTTGTGAATTTAAATTAGGATGAAACTTTATAATTAAAATTTAAAAAGTGTATATTTATTAATAACCAAACTATCGAAACTATGAAATTAAATTATTAGTTAAAAACTTCCGTCAAATACGTATTTTTACCATCGTATGTCTGGACACAGTATGTCCAAATAGCACTACCCTTTAATCATATAGTTATATTGAAAAGTAGTTGTGGAAATCAATAACTGGAAATAAAATTGTAAATTCTCAAATGAGGAAAAAATAATTGGCACAGTACAATTACAATGTGGTTTCTAGTATCGGGGAAAAAATACAATTACAATGTGGTTTCTAGTAAATTAGATCGGGAAAAAAATAATCGGCACAGTACGGCTCGACTTATAGAGGCTTGTTAAGGAGTTTGAACCTAAGACCTTTTAGTGTCAGACGCCCACTTTTACCACTTGGTCATCCTAAGGGGACGAAGTTAAAGCTTTTAAGTTATACATATGGTAGTAGTTTATGAATCATAATCAGAATATTGTATTTTTATTTTAATAAATTTGCTTTAATTTGAAATCGACGACGTTCAAATAAGAAAAATGGGTACGGAGGGAGTAAAATTTTAAGACTACTTCATTTTGTCTAATGAAGACATATAAGTAGCATGATGCTTCAAAAAAATGAAATTGTAGGTGATTTTAGGACACTACATATGATTATTTGCTTTTTTCATCATGGTATGTGTTTATTTTGTCATGGTAAAAGAATCATTTTGACATACTTCTTGTATGTGGTAATGGAAATACAACAAAAAGAATTATTTAAAGTAAAAGAAAAATGGTGGGTGATTTCTGTCATCAGCAGCTGGTAAATGGCAGTGGCAATGATGTCTGGGATTCATCATTCTCTGTCCAAGGAATTTCTCCTTCTTCAACATCATCTACATGGTTGCTGCTCTCATCAGCTTCTACCATTAATTTCACACAGATTATTACACTTACAATCCACTAAATATACTCAACCAATTCAAAAGAAGAGTTTATGCCAATCACAGACAACTCTTTCATACATCACAACAAAATGTTAAGACAAACCAAACAAGATTCCAAACAACATCACAGTTGACTAATAAGTACAAATTAGAGAACACATTCATCAGCCTGGATGGATAAGCCACAGAAGACCGACGAGCCAACTCCGATACAATACTATCACATTACACCACAGAAATAAATAGTTGTTCATTACTATTACTAGGTCAAGTGCTACACCACTTATATAAACAAAAGTTGTTACACTCTACCAAAGTTGGTCTCTAGTCTCTATCAAGTCAGCAGATAATCAGTAATAAGGATCGCGATTCAGTGAATCACGCATCTCATAACGTCTTGAGCTACCACGACTAAAAGTATCCAACACTGAACCAAACACTCTTCGACCATAATCATAATCAGTGCTGTCATGGTATGATCTATATCCATTAGATCGGTGCACAGATATATCAGGAAGAACTGGCAGGGAACGGGAAAAAAGGTCATGTTAACCACAAGAAAAGATTCAAAAAACAAGAAGAAAAACAATGCATAACCAGTCAAAACCTTAAAAATATACAACAGAAGGAATCAGAAACCATGTATCACCTTCTTGATAATTAGTCGTATGCTCTGAAAACCGACAAGATGGTGATAATCGCGGAGAATGTGAGTGAAGCTCAGCATTCTTGTGGTAGTGTCTTGGTTTCGCATGGGAAAGTGTTGATGGGATCGTGATGGGTTGAGAAGCAGAAGATTTATCTTGTCCAGATATCTGTTTTACAAAGGTGTTTTTGTTAGCATAACAGTTTTCAAATCTTTACAAGAATGAGCTCCCGACAATTTTTTTTCACTCAACATGAGTTGAGTTTGTGGCCCACTGCCAACATCATGCAATGTTCTCTTCAAAGAAGATCCAATTGTGCATTGGCACTTACTCTCAGAGAAAAGTTATCAACTTGACTGCCCATAGCATGTCAAAAGGGAACAATGCACATATAACCATTGAGGAGGGAAACTACTAAACAGTCGAGACTATCAATCGTATGAACTAGAGACTCACCGCAAACTTGAGTGTTCTCTTGTAGAGAGTTACGAGCCCAGAGAAAAGCTTGACAGCATAGTCAGCTACCTCTTCAGATTCATACTCCGCAAAAGCATAACCTTTAGGTTTATCAGTCTCCCTGTCTCGAGGGACATGTAAATCCACAACACGACCGGCCTGAATTAGAATGTCATACAACACCCTATCAGTAACTCTCTCATCCAGGTTGCCTGTCGAAGAAAGAACAGTTCAAGGTTCATACATAGCTAAAAATGAGGTTTTTTTTTATCTTAATGAGTATGTTATTACAATTAAATTCTACATTACCCTGAAATGTTACAAAGCAAATCGACTGCCTATGAACAGAAACATTTTTAACTCATACTATGGAAAATCAAATTGCCCAAACTATAGGGATTCTAGAAAGATCCAAACAGTGGCATGCTAGGAGAATGACAAATTAGGCAGATTCAATCCAGCTAAAGAATCGACCATTTGAGATCTAAGAACTAATTCGCGAATACATCCCTAATTTCCTTTGAAAAGCAGTAAACACAAAGCAAAATCTAGCTAAAATTCACAGTATGTACAAATATAACACTAGAATTGAACCAGTCTCAAACTCAATTTCTTATTCGTACAGGGAAAAATAAATCAACGAAATCAATATTGAAAAGCAAAACAAATAGGAAAAGAGGAAAAAAAGGTAAAGCAAGCGCGCGAGGAAAAACAGTGCATACCAATATATAGTGTAGATTTAGGATTATCCGCCATGATTGAAAGCAATAATTAGAGAATATGCTGGCAACTGCAGCTACGAATTATTCCTTATTGTGTGGGTGGAAGATATAGATAGAGAGATTAGATGCATATAGAGAGAGAGAGAAATAGTAATGGTGAATAGTGATACAGTTAGAGAGAGAAGGAGGAGTCGGAAAGACGGAAGGAATGGCTGAGCTCTCGCGTCAAAAGTCTAAACCCATCAAGACGGCGAATTTAATTGATTTAGTAATTTATAAAGAGTTTTTTTAATTCTTATTATTAGAAAAGGATTATAAAAATATGTGTGGGCCGAGCCATCCGGAGAAAATCGAAATCTTGGGCCGGATCGGGTTAAATATATGTCAAATTAAAAAAATATATTTTATCCATGTCAAAATAAATAGTACATATGTAATTGATACCAATCATACTATCTAAAATGTACTCCCTCCGTCCCTATCATTTTATCTCCTTATTATTGGGCACGAAAATTAAGAAAAGTTGTTTGTTTAATAAACTAGTGGATGAGATTGGAAGAAGATGAGAGAGAAATTCTTACAACCACTCATTATGTCTATATTTGGATGTAGACAAAATGAGTGAGACGTCCATTTAAGGAAAGAGAGATAAAATGAGCGGGACAGAGGGAGTAATATGTTTGAAAAAAGAAAATATATTATAATTGGAGAATCTAAATTATAAAGACAAATGTGATTATTTTTTTATTTTTTTAATTAACTTTCCAGCCCAGTGTCCGAATAAAATTATTAAAAAATATTTTCTGAATATTTGATGATTTAATATAAAGTTGAAAAGAATAGTTGTACTCACTTTCTCATGCTTTGAGGTTATTTTTTATTTATTTATTTTTGACATGAGAAAGGAGGAGTGGTGGGGTTCAAAATCGAGACCTCAATGCGTACAGATTAAAACCGCACTGCTTGGATGGTCCCTTAGAAACTACTTTGAGGTTAAAGTAGACATTGTTTTTAGTTATTTTCTTTGTTTTTTGAGATCTAATCCTCTTTGTTACTTATCCCTTCCTATAAATTTAAAATATAATATTACATTCCTTAGTACTCCTTATGTTCTGCTAATAAAGTCTCACTTTTTGCTGTCACACCTGTATATGGAAAATGTGATTTACCTGCCCTGTGTGATTTGGAGGTTACTGTACAAGGGACGGGAGTTTATCCAGTACGTATCGAAAGTAGTGGCTGCGGGTCCCACGATATCAAAAAAAAAAAGTCTCACTTTCCTTTCTTATTTCGGTTTATAAAATCCTAATTCATAAACTGAAATAATAAATTTATAATTTCTAAAATTCTAATTTATCAATAGATTATAGGTTGTGTTATGTGGGCAAGAGATGAGAACGTATCTTTTTTTGTGTATTTGTTTTTGCATAAAAAATAAGAGACGGACATGACATGAATTCATCGAAAGATCATCAACATCAACATTATATAATTCTAAATATTTCAAAATTTATCGGAACAGAGTAATCTGGAAACCAAAGATTTAGAATATGATAAAAAAAAAAAAAACTAATGCAATGATTCATAATAATCAAATAATCTAATAACTGTATTTGGAAGGTGTGATTTACCTATCTTATATAATTTACAGATTAATGCACAAAGACGGAGATTTACCCGATGCGCATCAAAAATAGCGGCCGCAAATTTCCACGAATTAAAAAAAAAAAAAAAAACAAATAGTCCCACAACCAATAAATGGACCGTGTCGACAATCGACATCCAATAGCTCTAAGTCCAATTCATTTATTTATTTAAAATTAAAATAGTTGAAAGTGGGGCCCCCGTAAACAGGCCCCCGTATGAAATGGTGCGCCAATTCGGTTCCAGCTCAGCATTCATTACTTCATTTCAAAAACACCCCATCACCAATCAAATCCCTCCACCTCTCCGAAACGACGTCACTCCACCCTCTCTTTTGGCTCTTCTCCTAATTATTGGACACCTCTAATTCTTTTGGCTAATTAATTCGCTAATTTAAAATCAGTTACAACTTTTCACACCATAATTCGCTTCACTCTTTCTTAAAATCCTTTCTTTTTAATTTTTTAAATTGAATTAATTAAGGAGCCAATTTTGTTGTTGCAGTGAAATTCGAATTCCAATGATTTGAAATTATAGTCCTTCCTTCGAGATTAATCACTTACCATTTTATTAAATAAATACTAATATCCTTATTTATATAGGAAAAAAAGGGTCGAAATCGGCCGACGCCAGCAAGCATAACAAAGCCGTTATAATAGCACTTGATATATATAAAAACAAGAAACGCTGCCGCTGCAATCTCTTTAGAGAGAGAGAGAGAGAGAGGAAAACAGAAATCTTTTCTCTTCCATTTTCAAACAGAAACAGGAATCGGTAGAGCATCTGTTGAAGATCGGCTACATCAAGTCTCTCTCTAGTTTTCATAATTTCAAAGACATTATAAGGGCCGCGCGGAATTCAGGTGAGTTGGTCGTTGATTTTTTTTTTTTTT
Organism: Schizonepeta tenuifolia; assembly: GCA_029490685.1. Classification (NCBI taxonomy): domain Eukaryota; kingdom Viridiplantae; phylum Streptophyta; class Magnoliopsida; order Lamiales; family Lamiaceae; genus Schizonepeta; species Schizonepeta tenuifolia. The sequence goes on from CM055956.1 coordinate 129,210,332, forward strand.
TTTGGTTGAATTATTCATCAAGATGTATGAGATTGCTTGTTCGCGATTAGATCTCTCAATTATTTTCAGGGGTCAATTCAATCTTGTTAAAAAAATTATATCTTTTTTTGACGTGATCAAGAATCGAGATTATTGGGAGCTTTGATTCTTGAATTTCGCTATTTTATGATGTGGGACTGAATTTGAGTTTCTTTGAATTCTCCCCATCAGTTATTGGTAGCAGTGTTCCTTATTCATAAAGTGTGCTTGGTTTACTTTGCGTCACTGCTAAGATAAATTTCCCATTTTTACTCGATTAACCATGCCAGCTTCTTCACTTTTTCATCACTCTTTGCTGGAAAGCACATTATATGTGTCTATAGTCTTATATAATTATTTGTGGTGTTTAGTGGATTTTATGCCTTTTCATGATTAATTCAGCTGTATGCTTTTTCCTGATCTTTGTTCATTTATTGTCTCTTGATTCTTGCAGTTTTTGGTGTTGATTTTATTTTCTTTAAAAAATTGTCGATTGGTTCATGTATCAATCAGATTGGAGGAATGGATTTGAGAATTTTCTAAGTTGAGATATGAAGCCTATAATCTGTTGTTGTGGTTCTTGAAAATTTGCAGTGATTGAAACTGTTTGTGGGATAAGTAGTGATTTATGAAGATATATATTCTCTGCTTATATGCTGACTCCCTATGTCTATGTGTGTCTTATACAGGTGAACTAAATCTCTCGGTAAATATAGTTCGTTGTCCGGGTGGGGCTGTTGTCTTTGTCTCGACTACAGCTGTTGTGTGATCTGCAGCAAGCTGGTTTGATGTGCAATGCAGAGGTCACGTAAAGCTCTTCTACAAAGAAGAGCTGTGGAGGAGGCAGTCGGTGGTAGAAGTCGCTTGTATAAGGTCTCTCTTTCTGTTGTTATCATTCTATGGGGGCTTGTCTTCCTCTTAAATTCATGGATAGGCCATGGCGATGGTCAAGCAGGTCGGTCGACTGTCTCGTATTTCATTTAACTGAATGGATTTACTTCGATAAACCTTCTTTTATTAGTCAATAATCAATTTGCATTGTTGAGTATTAGAACTGCATTGTACCTATGACTGTGGCTTAATTCGTGAAGGGTTCGTTAGTATCCTTCCTTTCACCTTTCTCTATGTGTTTGTCTGATCAGTGTTCATACGAATTACATTGTGTGCGTGGTGATCTCATATTGGTGAATTCGTTTTATAACCTTCGTGTACTTGACTGGTTTTTTCATCAATAAATAACATCATCTTCCTTGTTCATGGATGCAGAAAAATCAGAAGAATACTCTGTTAATGCAACGAGATGGGATGTAAGACATCCATCAGATGGAACTACACAATCATCCGATGGAACTACAAGATGGGGCGAAGACGAAGTGTCTTTTGACAAGGACGGAAATTGGAGATTATCTAGAGATGGACAACAATCGGACGGAATCGTCTCTGAAAATGTTGATACAAAGCGTGAGTCACTTGTTCAACTGGGGAAAGAAAATATTGAATCTGCTGCAAAGGAAGCTGCTGTAAGGAAAGATTCTGCTGCCAAGGAAGCTGCCGTAAGGAAAGATTCTGCTGCCAAAGAAGCTTCCGTAAAGAAAGATTCCGCTGCCAAGGAAGCTGCTGCAAGGAAAGATTCCGTTGCCAAGGAAGCTGCCGTAAGGAAAGATTCGACTGAAAATATGGAGAAGGACAAGTCTTTCACCGACAAGTTGTCCCGTGACGTACATGTAGGTCTCGACGAATACAAGAATAAAGCATTTAGCTCCAAAACAAAGTATATAACCGGTGAAGCGGGAAGCATAATGCATAGATTAGAGCCTGGTGGAGAGGAGTACAATTACGCGTCTGCTTCAAAAGGAGCAAAGGTCTTGTCTTTCAATAAGGAAGCCAAGGGTGCTTCTAATATCTTGAACAGAGACAACGACAAGTACCTACGAAATCCTTGCTCTACCGAAGAGAAATTTGTTGTAATAGAGCTTTCTGAAGAAACGTTGATCGATACCATTAAGATAGCAAACTTTGAGCATCACTCTTCTAATTTGAAAGACTTTGAATTATTAGGCAGTGCTGTTTATCCTACTGATTCATGGACCAGGCTTGGATATTTTAGTGCTGCAAATATGAAGCACGCGCAAAGCTTTGGTCTGTCGGAGCCAAAATGGGCGAGGTATCTTAAACTAAACTTGTTGAGTCATCATGGTTCGGAGTTCTACTGCACATTAAGTTTCGTTGAAGTGTATGGTATTGATGCTGTTGAGAAAATGCTCGAGGATCTGATTTTAGCTCAAGATAAGGTGCCGGTACCTGTGGAAAAATTAGAGGATAAAAAGTCTGGTTCGAGCCAGCACGCGAGCACTGAAGGTGTAGGTTATGAAGATCTAGTTGAAGAAACGGAGATCGGAACCCCTGATGTGAAACGTGGAAGGTTGGAAATCGACGTGCCTGACCCAGTTGAAGAAATCCGTCCTAAACAAGTTAATCGGATGCCTGGGGATACTGTTCTTAAGATTCTGATGAAAAAGGTTAGATCTTTGGATTTGAATCTGGCAATTCTTGAGCGGTACCTAGAGGAGTTAAGCTCCAGATATGGCGACATTTTTAAAGAATTTGATAGAGACATTGGTGACAAAGGCGCACTTTTAGAGAAGATAATTTCTGATCTTCGAAGTCTATCTGAAAGCAAAGAGGATATGGTATGCAAAGTTTTTTCATTCGTTTCTTGATCAATTCATATGTAAATCTTGTTCTAATTTTCTCTCGTTGTGCAGAACGAGGAGCTCAGTGAGCTTTTGTCTTGGAAATCTCTTGTTTCCGTGCAGCTTGAGAGTATACTCAAAGAACATGCCCTTCTCAGGTTCGTCACCAATCTACCTTCTACTCCACTTTTTCTTTCCTTTTGTTTATTTGCTGAATTTTAGTTGTTGCTGAGTGTTTTCTTTTGTTTCTTAGTTGAAGTAGAAATAACGAATTGAAAATAAAATTTGTGAAGAACCCAAACCGCGTTTGGTGTTATTAAGATATGGGAATTAACATTTAGTCATAGATTCATATTTTCTTTGTCCTGGTGCAAGAAACAAACACAAGTAGACCTAGAGGAACTACGCGACCCTCAAACTACTAAAGACACTCGTTCCACTTATTAACTGCTCGATCTATTATATACCCCCCCGTTATTATCTGATTGTATAAAATACGTGATGCGGTGAATTGGCTGTGTGAGTGCAGATTGGAAGTGGAGAATGTTCGGAGGGATCAGACACACATGGAGAATAAGGGAATTGTGATATTTCTTGTTTGTGTAGCGTTCGGATTATTGGCAATTGTGAGGTCATTTGCAGATTTGGTGGTACAGAATATGAACAATGTGAATGAGAATGTGAATAGTTGGAGGGATTTTGTTTCCAGGAAATTTTGTTCAGAGAAGTCATCCTGGTTTTACTTGTTACTCAGCTCTACCATTACTATAGCTATTCTCTCATTGTAGTATAGATATAGTTCACATTTTTCTTCTCAATTTTGTTTTGTTTTGTTTTTCTCACAGTTTATATTAAATACCATTTCTTATATTCCTATGTTGCCACTCTTATTTATGTGTTTATATATCTTTGTTTTATACTATCTAATTTAAGGATACTTGTGTACTAAGATTAATAGTAAAATAAGGCACCATCATTCTATTACCTTATTTACAATTTCAACACAATTTTTAAATTGTTGCAATTAAGAGGGTGTGCTAAGCTTTTAAGCTCCTTAAAATAGCTTATAAGTTCTTCATTATTAAGGATTTAAAAACTTATAAGCTGTTTTAAGGAGCTTTTAAGCTCAGCCAAACACGGGGTGTTTGGTTGAGCTTAAAAGCTTCTCAAAACAACTTTTAAGTTTTTAATTCCTTAGTAATGAATAACTTTTAAGCTGTTTTAAAAAGCTTAAAAGCTTAGCCAAACACCCTCTAAGTCCTCCCCTTTTTAAATTGAACACTCCTAATTATTTCTATTATAGAAATTTGTTGTATTGACAACCTTCATTGAATGATGTGGACAAATGAAAGTTGATACATAAAATATGTCAGGACAATGACGACGACATTTTAAGCTAAAACTAAAAAAGAGTTATTTACTTGCTTGGTTTTAAGTTCCTAGTGAGTTATTTACTTGCTTGGTTTTAAGTTCCTAGTTCATATCACATGACATATCTACGTACTAAAAATATGTCAACACCGCTTATTATATAATATTTTCATAGGTGTACTACATGTACATTCATATACGAATTTCCCGTGTTCCACATAAACGGTTCTGATGCACTCCAACACCCACGACAGCTGTAGTTCCCTGATAATGCAGAACAATCGAGTTTCCCAATTCCTTCCACGAACCCTAACCCTTCTCTTCTTCTTCCTTTACTTCAAAGCCATCTCGCCTGAATACATAACAAGAAGCAAGATCAAAATAGCAGCTACAACGCATAACTACAGATCAAAGCGAAGATATGATACCCGGGAGGAATACTAGGTACACAACATAATCAAGAATATAGAGATGGAGATGGGTGTTTCATTCATTCAAGTAGATAACTGACTTCTAATTGTCCCCACTTCCAAGAACATGCTAACTTTGCATTCATCTTCAAGGGCCAAATTCAGCATCTCTGTACAAAATTGATCTCCTGGTTTGATCCATAAAGCCTGCCAATATAACAATATCATGACAACATGGCCAAAACTAGTGTATGCAAAATGTGAAGTTTCATTCTGGTAAATCTTAGTTTGGAGTGCTTAAGTGGAAACTGAAACAGCATCATACCTTGTGATAGTGTAAAATTGCTGCTGTAACATTGCCCTGCGAAAAGAAAGATTTGTAACCCCGCCCTTGATTTTAGAAGAAACGATAAGGCAAATATTTAACAGAATAACAACACCTGTAGATGATACGTGTATGCGAGGCCAGCATATGTACTCAAACTGTTTGTTGATAATGCGAGTGCTTTCTCATAGTAAACAATTGCTTCATTGTATCTCCTGATGGTTATAGCATTTTAGGAAACAAGGCAATATCATCCTATCTTATCAGAGTTACCTCAAGCATTAATAACTGAAATTTAGGAAACAAGGCAATATCATCCTATCTTATCAGAGTTACCTCAAGCATTAATAACTGAAATTTAGGAAACAAGGCAATATCATCCTATCTTATCAGAGTTACCTCAAGCATTAGAGCATCATTTAGAGATTTAATTCTTTCAAAAATATACGTACTTCAATTTTCTCAATGCATGAGCAAGGTTGACTAAAGTTGGCTCCCACGTCTCACTCAAAGATGATGGTACATTAGCCAATGTCTCCTCAAACCACCACACAGCCTTCTGATACCTGAAATGTGTCAGATATAAGTCTAATAGCTTAAGAATTACAAACAACAAACTGACATTGGTAATTCCACCACTCTATCTCTCTCGATCTTTGTCACTTTTCCCCACAATGTCATATTTTATTCTCCATATGCATAATAAAGCAATTAAAACTAGACAACAGACCACAGTCCGTCGTCTGAAAGTTCAGTATCTTATTACGTGGGTACTATTCTCAAGTAAATTCATGAAATAAATATCTTACTCCTTCATATGATAAGCCACGACTCCAAGTTCATTATACACAAGTGGGTCCAAAGGACTTATGGCCTTGGCCTGCATGAAAAACTGAATGCAAGTTTCCTTCAGACTGGTGAACTAGGTAATATAGTACTAATGTAATAGCAACAAATTAGCTTTGTATCTCTACAGCTAATTGATTTCTTAAGCCAAAGACAAGGAGAATTCTCAACATGAGGTAGTCACAATCACCTGCTCAGCAAGTTTAAAGCAATGGCTTCGCATATATTCCATTCCTATGTATAGTGCCGGCAGGTGGCACCTGTAACAAAAGATATAAAAAATAAAAACAACCAAGAATCATTCAGCATTCTAGTTAGGATAATGAAAGTTAAGAAGCTTTTCGACACAGTGCAGACACACAGTTGACAGAAAGCGTTGACACTTAAACTTTACCCAGGAAATAAGCGTGCAGCAGTCCGGTAAGCTGATATTGCTTGATCTCCTTCTTCTTGGGCTGCATATGCATTCCCATAGCCAATCCAACCAGGAGCAAATGTTCTATCCAACCTTGTTGCCTCTCTGAGGAAGTACAAAAAGGGATTTCAGCCGAACATGAATCTGAGATCTTCACAAAACAAAATTCGCCTAAGGCAGAATTGTATTCATTTTTTCAGTGATGGAACCTTTTTTTTTTTTTTGAGGCAAAGTGATGGAACTATTGTACCAATTGGAATCAAGTAATCAAGTTGTTAGTTGAATAAATGAGTGTTTTCAGCAAACGATTATATCACAACATTTTCAGTTAATAAGTCCAAGGATTCTGACAAATGAAGAGTTATTTGACTTCTACATCATGATGGTGGACTGAAACGCATTACAAAAGATTAAAAGCAGCCAAAGATCCTGATCTTAAAAATAAATCACATTCAATATGCACTCCAATTCATTGCATAAATTGAAAACCTTGCAATATGTTCTTCAATTCAATGCACAAATGGATAGGGTGCTATCTCTGAGTGACACTCAAAAATTGATTAAAAAACAACGCTAAGGCCTAAGTAGGTAGGCAACACATAACAAGCAGAAAACAAAGTATTGACTTTCTCTAGCATAATCATGTGAGAATAAGAGTTATTAGGAACATAAAATAGACTTCAACCAGGATGGAAATTGCATCTCTTCCTTCACCTCGCATATCCAAAATTTTGAGTAGATCAACGATATGTGACCTAGTCTGATAGGGAATTTCGAAAATAGAACATCATATTCCTGAGAAAAACAATTCCAAAACTTCATACCTGAAACAACGACATGATTGGTCATACTTCTTTATGCAGTAGTAGTAGCAACCCACAGCAAACCATGACACAGCTCTGGACAAACAAACCACAGGAAGTCAATGAGACATTAATGAGGAAGTTTGGAGACAAATAAGAAAGTTCAACATACAGAGAATCAAGAATATAAATAGTAGTAGATGGTCTGATTTCTATGCTGAATTGACTGGAAGAGGCAGCAGAAGAGATACATACAAGTTTTCAGTACTTCTGTCCATTTATTCTAATTAACCATATGATTCGGAACCCAAATAAAACATTTTAGACAAATACTTCTGTGCTCCTATTGCTCATAAGTGACAATGGAGCATGTCCTAAAGCTTAAAGTCAAAAGACTACCCAAAAGTGGCTCCAGTGTTCAATGAGTCCATCAATTACCATCCTAAGACCCATTTACACCTACAGGAAATATTTTCTATAAATATTCAATCATTGGAGCCACTAGGAAGTTACCAAGAGCTCTATCATCTTAGAAATGGAAAAGGTTAATTAGTCCCCCCCCCCCCACCCCACCTCTGATCAAATAATGACAGTGTTGGTAGCTAGATTATTGGTATATATAACTTGTTAGTACTCCACTTTCAGCAGAACACAGAATATGATTCTTACTAATTAATATTCTCATCCAAGAAAGAAAAGAAATAGAAAACAAAAGAAAAAAATCCCTTTCCTGGTAAAAATGGATTTACAAATTAGTAAAATGTAAAATAGTCTTAAAGTTCTCACTTCTGAGGACCCTTCTCTAAATTGCGAGCTATCAGATAGAGTTCATTAGAATGCCCAAGCTCCATGGCTGCTGCTAGATGCACGAGGGTACACTTCAGATGAAAAGGATCACTATCGAGCAACCTGAATCAAGTGCATGTGTAAGTAAGCAATTGGTAATAATTAGCAAAGAGATGTTATCTTCAAGGAATTACAGACAAACCTACATCGATGTCAATCCAAAACATTTTCTGTATTCGCCGCACTGATAATAATACTCAGCTTTGCAGGCTAAGAGATGAGTGTTGTTCTTCTGAGCACATAATGATTTTCCAGGTCTCTTTGTATTAAAAACTTCCTCCTCGAGTTTTCTAAACTTGGCTTCAACAACATTTTCTTTCTCATACTGGGAACAAAGCCACAAGTTAATCTTGTACTATTGATGTGAACATACTCAATATTTACAAAGAAAATGGAGACAAGTTTCAAGAACCAGGAAAACTCACTTTCTTTACCAAGCATGAATAAAATGAAGAGAGCCATCCATCTTCAGGGCCAAATTGCAAGGTCGCAAGTAGATTGGTCTCTAGAAAAAAGTACAGATCATTGGGTTAGGTTATAATTCAGTAAAATAGTGCAGGAATCAATGACAAAAGTCATGGTTTCCAATAAATGAGATGTCAAATAGAAAAAAACAGAAAACTAACATAACATAGTGCAAAAAACATATCACATGTTATGCTTGTCTAAGATGGGCTGCACTATTACTGAATACATAGATGCTCACCTTCTTCGCAACTGAGCATGTGACCCTCTATAAGACATTCCAAGGCCTGAAAAAAGAAAGATGGCACGTGATCCAATAAAATATATATTCAGTATGAAATGATTTCAACACCTGATACTGAGATAAGAAAGATTAAAAGTTGTTCAGTCTTGGAATACTAAAGCTCAAGCAATGGTTTTGAATGATAAAAGAGAAGCTGAAATACAGTTAACTTTCGTACCTCGTAACATAGAGGATCAGCTTTGATGGCAGCTTGGTACCTTCAAGTGTTATGAAAAAAAGATTAAATAGATTGAGCTTTATAAGTTACTCAACCCTATTCCTTAACAACAAAAGTATTGTGCCTACTGAAAGGGTAGATTGTAGCTATAATAAACAAAGCAAGGTAAGAACACACTGAGGCCACAAAAGAGAAGAGGACTGGACCAAGTAATATGGAAAATGGATGGGAAAAATATAGGGCACAATTTCTATATGTACCATCCTCAAATGCATATCAATTTCTAAAGGCCAAAAAAGAGAAGAGGACTGGACCGAGTAATATTTCTCCTAATCTTTGAGATTACTAAGGCATATAAATTTTTACAAACTTGGAATATGGAATACTATAATTTCACATTGCTTACTTTTACACAACTGTCACTGGACTGATGCCAAATAAACAAAGCTTGATGCATGCAAAAATTTAAGCACGATAAAAACAAAATAAAGAAATCTTTTTCCTAAATATTACTATATTACGTACCATAATCTAGCTTGTGCACGATTTTCTAAGGCGTCAAGTGCCTTGCCTCTTAAAAAGTACATGGCCGATAGAATCTGTCAGACAAATATAACCATCATTCTTCACTCTACCACTATCCATAAAAGTTATTAATGAGCTTTTCTATTCTATTTACCAACATAGATGTGGCCAGCAGTAAATGCCACATTTATGATGTGTTTGGTTAAAATAAAACTTACATTGATTTCACCATCTTCACCATCTTCCACCGAAATTTTGTTACAGTCCTTTGTGTCGGTAACATTACCATGTTCATCCACCTTAGCATCACCAAGCATTAACAGGCATTGATGCCATTCCTTCAGTTCTTCCTGATTGAATGATATGTCTCAAATAATAAGAATCAACGAGGTTTTAATTATTCATCATGCCAATCAATCTCTAGTACCTAGTACAGAGAAAAACATTTGTTTGAAATGCAGAAAAGACCGACCGATTTTTAGTTTGTCTTAGCAAGGCGAGTGTGTTAAACGAAAGTCATTGGTACAAGGTTTCTAACACAAATCACATGATATATACCTTAACAGACCAAGTGAACTCTACTGAAGCTCGATTTCTTGTGCAGTTGCTTCTAGTCTTGGAATGAATAGGTATATTTTAACCTCCTTTTAGGGTCTTCCAACTAATTGAGAAAATTATTCTTCAAGTGAGCTTATTGCTTGCAATTACGATTGGAATGAAATACCTTTGAGGATATTCTAGCTAATTAAACATTTCATTCTTTGAGGGAGGTAATTAATTGCTCACAAAAACTATTGTAAAAGATATAAGCGCAAATGTCCTAGCAGATCTAACACAGGAAAATCTTATACAAGAAATATAATGTGTGATGCAATGACCAATCTCCACCCAAAACTCGACTTTTCAACTTGATATAGCATTTTCAGTAGTATTCGCCACTCTCACTCTCACATCCGCAAACGACTCAAACCGCTTGAAAATTCATACGGAAATGGAAACGTAGCAGCAAAATTCAAACCTCTAAAAAAGAAAACACACTCAAACAGAAGTTCACAGCAAGATACACAATGCCACAGTAGAGTCTGCAAAGGAGAAAAACAAAGGTGAAGTATTACGAGGCATTTTGCAGCGAGGTAGCGAAAACGAAGGTCGCCAAGCACGAGTTGCGACGCATTGAGAAGGTGGAAGGCGCTGTGGAAATCCCTGCGAAGGTACAGCACCTGCGCTTGCATGTATATGTCGGCCGGATCCGCCGTCGCTGCCGCCACTATTTCGGCAATGAAGTTCGCCGACGAGTACAAATGCTTGCTCACGCGGTCGCGGACCTCTCCCCGCAGCTTCTTGATTTCCTCTTCCCTCATTCTCTTAGTCTTTCCTGCAAAGTCTGTAAATAATCAGCTCAAATTGACAGGTTGAAATGTTAGGGTTTTGGTTTGGAGATTGGGGGTTTTAGATTTGAGAAATTCTCGGAGAAGAATGAATGGCGAGAGCAAGTTTTTTTTTTTTTTTTTTTTTTTTTTTTTTTTTTTTGGAGGGAGCGAGAGCAAGATTTTGATTAGTTGATAGTAATAGATATTTGAAAAAGAGCGGGAAATTATACTAGTTTAATTTAATAATTAATTAATACTCCCTATTCGTTCAAAAAAAAAATGTCCTACTATAGTATAAAAATGTAACTACCGAAAAAATCTTATATTTTGATAACTTATTTTCATTAAATAAAACATACTATAACTCTATAAATTTCCTAGACAATAATTATGGACAAGTATGCTCAATAATATGGAGGTTATTTTATTTTTCTGATATCGTTTAGATTATTATAGTCTTATTTTGAAATAATGACAATTCAACCTAGCTAGCTATTATTATTATTATTATTATTATTATTATTATTGCAATGCTTTTAGTCTTAAGAAAGGCTAAGTATGTATAAAATAAAACTCAAAATTTCAAAGAATTGGGGTCTATCCAGTGCACACTGAAGATAGCAATTGCAGGTTTCCACGATATAAAAAAAAATTCAAAAGTAATTGATGACAAAATTAAGTTTCACAAAATTTGCATATGTAATTAACTTTTAGCATTTTTTTAATAAATAAAATTTAAATTCAAAAGATGAAAGCAATAATAAATGCAGATAATGTAATTAACTTTTAGCATTAAATATATTACACTTTTAGCAAATTTAATAAATAAATATTGCACTCAAATTCAAAAGATGAAACCAATAATAAATGCAGATAATGTAATAAACTTTTAGCATGAGTTAAATTACACTTTTAGGATGCAATCAGATTATCAGATACAATGTCATTAGCCTTTGCGGTTTATAAAAAGGGAATCACAAACTAAAAATAGTATCATAAATTTGATTTAAACATAGAGAGAGAGATATATAGCTAGCTTATAAGGTTGAGTTGAAGATGAAGATGAAGATTGGAAGTTTGATGGTGATAATGGTTGTTGTTTCAATATGTGTGTCATCATGGATTCCGGCAACGGCCGGTCAGAAACTGTGCAGCTCTCTGTTTCCGGCGAGGTGCGATAGGGAAGGAATTGCAGTATGCAATCCCAAGTGTAAAGCAGATTACGGTGACAAGTTGTTGAATACTTATTGTGTTTCATATCCCGGTTATGCTAAGTGCGGTTGTTCTTACTATTGCTAGCTTAGCTTCAATTCAATAAAAAGCTAGCTCCATCATAGTATAATAAAACTAATAATTAATTAAATAATGAGAGTGACTTATTCATGTCTATTTAATTCCCATCTTTTTTGTGCACATAAGAGCATGTACAATGGGGATCGAGCATCGGGGTCGATACCGGTGTCGATCCCCCCTCGACACCACCTTTGCTAGACCCTGCGGGGTTGATACCATTGTGGGTAGACCCACCGGGGTCTTAGTCGAGAGTGGTATCGATATCGCCCTTCGGTCCACGTGGCATCGTCCCATTGGTTCGATTTTTTTTTTCTGATTAAAAACAAAAAAAAATATAATTATAATTATATACTCGGGGTCTTACTCTTAAGTATTCTTGTTGGATGAATCGACTTAAGAAAATTCAATTTTTAAGGGATATAGTATCAGTAATGGGTCATTCAACAAATTAAGAATGGAAAAAAATTTTGAAACCAATTTATAAACAAATTATAAAAATATATAAATTCTTTTTTTTTTAAATTAATTGATTTCAATCTACAAAAAAAAATGTAAACTTTTTCTAAAGAGTTAACAAGCAATATCAAAGTAATAATAGCGGAAATCCAGTAGTGATTGTGGACTAAATACGCACAATATAGATATCAATTTCGTTAATATATTATCTTTGGCATAAGTGATTACATAATCTCATCATATTAAGTCCCTAAATCAACAGTGAAAATTAAATATTGCAAAACTCAAACTTGTTTATAAGGACAAACACAATTCAATGGTAGCTGACACTTGAAAAAAAATTAAGATCGATGGCTCAAAATATTTCTACAAAATTTGTCTTGATAGTCGTTCTGTGCTTTCTCATTCCAGGTCTGACTTCATCTAATAACATATAATTTGCTTCCATTAATGAAAACATAAATAAATATTGTATTTATTTTCATGTAGAGTGCGCGCATGCACAATATATTTCAACCTAGCACGTTCGTACTCGTAGAGCTGGCCAAAATAACCAAAATTGGTGGAACCGAACCGCAACAGAACCGAAACAGGCGGTTCCGGAACCGGAACCGAGCCGCCGGTTTCTTTTTGGAATATGTTCTGGTTCCAATAATGTGGAACCGAGAACCGCCGGTTTCGGTTCGGTTCCGATTCCTAACCGACAGTTCCTCCTATTTTTTATTTTTTATTTTATTTATGTTTATATTTTATATCAGAATTCACATTATATCACCTAAATACTAATATTAGAATGTATAAATATACATTTATAGAAGAAAAAAGTACTAGCAAAATATGAAAAAAAAAATACATATAATTAAATCTTTGGTTCCAATTTAGAATCAGGAACTAAAGAACCGAACCGAAACCGAAAAGATAAGCAGTTTTGTTCCGGTTCATCCGAAGTAGAACCGAGAACCGTCGGTTCAGGTTCCAATTCGGAACCAAAACCGAAGTTGGGCCACCTCTACGTACTCGTTTCCCCATTGATTGATTATTTGGTGCTAATTAATTATACAGATGAGAGAGGATTAATAAAGTGGGCTGATGCGAAAGATTGCTTTGTTGCTTATGATGCACTATTATGCGCGCGAAAAGGGATAACAGAATGCGGAAAATGCAGCTCCTTTCCCGGGTTGACTGGAATTCGCTGCGATTCAACTTCCATTCCTTCTAAATGTGTTTGTCTCTATAAATGCCAAACACCCCCTTCACCATTTAAAATATTTTAATAAATTGGACTCATTGTGTCTTAAATAAGTATACATTGTATTCCCTATACAAATATTATGACAAAATTATTTTATGGTCTTTTTTTTTTTTTTTTTGGGTTGTTGCATGCTGTCAAAATTTGTAGATTGTTCTTCCTAAAGAAGACGAATTCAAGAAATAATATATTATGCAGAGTTATGAGTTGATATATCCAAAATCGACTTGTGTGAAGCACAATAGTCGCACCAAATAATGATGAGGAGGACTTGCATGCAGCAGGTCGCATGGATCCTACGATCGATTCGGATCGGGTTGATCGGTCAATTTTTTTTTTTAATTTCAATTTTTTTTTCCAGCTCTGCTTCGCTCCGATTACTAATATAAGGATAATCATTGGGCAACAATTTGGATTTATTCAGCTCCCCTCGCCCACAAACAAAAAAAAAACGAAGAGGCAAACAAAAAAAAAGAGAGAAAAAAATTTGGAAATTAAAAAAAATAAAAAAATCTGAAAAATAAAATAAAAATAAAAAATTCAAAAAAAAAAATGCGCCTGCACCCCACGCAGTCACATGGGTGCGGCAGGTCGCATTCGAGTTTTTGCGAATAATGATAGTAATTAGAATAATTAACTTAATATCACTTTAATTTTGCAAGGATTTCGTTTTCAACATTAAATCAATTAAATTAAATGTAGCAGTTGTGTTCCCATGATATTTAAAAAAAAATGATACTTTCTAATCAACATGCATGGTCATTTGTTCGTGTGTAGTGAATAAAAGAAAAAAATATCATTTATTGAAATGACTTGCTCGTTGATGGATTTTTTCTTGTGATTAAATTAATATTTCACTATTGATTGTAATGCACAATATATACAATATCGATATGGATATCGTTTTATGTTAAATATTACTAGTGTATTATCTTTGGCAAAATTGATTACATCAATCATATGTCACCAGATAAGTAACTCAATCCACAATTAAAATCAAATATTGCAAGAATTAAATCTGTTTTAAGGCCTATATAAACACTATTCATTGGTAGCTCACACTTGAAAAAAAAAATTATGATCGATGGCTCAAAATATTTCTACAAAATTTCTGTTGGTAGTCATTCTCTGCTTCCTCATTCCAAGTTTGAAAATGCTTCCACTAATATTTTGCAGTCGAGGAGACATTTGGCAAGCTCTTGTATTAAATACCAAATATATGGGATCTAATATTTTTTCAAATTTTATTAAATAGTGAGTTCTCGTCGATTTTGAACGTCAGTTAGATCTATCAGAGTGACCGACTCAACTCGACTACACTCAAGTGATTAAATTTACTACATGACGAGTCGCATAATAGTCTTTTTCTCTAGATTTGATACCTCGGTCACAGTCTACTAAAGGGGCGTTTATTAAGCAGGATAAGCCGGATAGATAAAAATAATATAGGCTAATGAAGCGTTTACTTTTAAAGATTAAATTTAAGGATATTTCATAGCATATGATCATTATTTATATTTGGAACTACACATGTGAGATTGAAGGAATCATGAGATAAGAATCGTCAATCCTATCATATTTATTAAACGTCAAAAATTTGATATAATCCATTCCCATGCCTCCCATAACCAATTAGCTAAGTAACTTCTATAAGCGAATTGAACAATAAATAAACAAAATATCAAAGGGTATGATAAGCATCCATCAAACCTCCTGAGAAAAGAGATTGAAGCATCAAAACTATGCTCTCATTTTTCCAGCTCTGAACCTTTTCGACAAACCCTCGTAATGTCGTATTTGCTGCACCCGAAAACAAATATGCAAATTGATGAGGCACAATAAGCATCAACGTCAAGGCAAGAATTGGCAGAATACAATAGTAAATCAGAAGCACCTCGTCCGTAACAGATGGAGATATTCTCTCCAACGCCCTCGTGAAATGTGCGTCTTTTATCGTCCATGGTAAGCTAAAACTTAAATCCATTGATGGAAAATTATCTTCTACAGCAGCCACAAAAGCATCGTCCATCTAACGTCGGAAGAAAACAAAAAACACTCATCAAATTGCGCTCTCGTCACCAGCAAGCATGAAAATTGCTAGATGAAAATGGATCAGAATTTCCCCAACACCAATACAATTTGTGTGAGCTGATGAAAATGAAAGAGGAATGTACCAGAGCGGCGAGATCAGCGCCACTAAGATTGTCGCATCTAGTGTCCTTCCCTAGAGCAATGAGGTCTACATCTGCATCAATTGGCTTCTTCCGAGCAAGAGCTTTCAAGATCATTCCTCATTCATCCGGAGTCGGGAGAGGGACATACATAAGCTTCCCAAACCTCCCTGGCCGGAGCAGTGCATCATCCATAACCTCAGGCCTGCCAATAATCATAATATTCAATATTTTGGCAATAGAGAATTCAATTCCGATGACAAAATCGATTATCAATACCTATTTGTAGCACCAATTACATGAACACCCCTTCTCTGATCTGCGCCATCCAGCTCTATTAGTAGCTGCCATAGTGAAATGATCCCTTCAGATAAATGCTGGAATTAGCGAAAATTGCACTACACTCTTTTCTAACCTGTTTCAAGACTCGCTCAGCACATCCCCCCTCGTCTTGACCGTGCTTTTTCGTCAGCGCATCCACCTAATAGAAAAAGTATGTGTGTGCAAAGATAGAGTAATAATCATCCAATTGCCAAAACTTCGGAAAATGTATTAGTAAATAAATAAATAAAGCAGATGATGAAAGATATTTATGCGAGAAGGAAACATGAGGTCATCCGGTAAGGCAACTATAAGCCAAACTTGAAAGCTATTAAATGTCTAGCCTGTCACTAACATTTTTGCAAGGTTAGTCAATAATTTACACATTTTAAAAAATTACCCAAAGATAAAGATAGGATGTAGTTGAGACATTATATCATATTGGAACTAATACGCCTGCGGGTAGAAACAAAAATTAAAGACAAAGTACCTCATCGAAGAATAGTATGCATGGAGAACATGTCCTTGCTCGACTGAATAATGTCCGCACTGCCAACTCACTTTCACCAAC
Source organism: Schizonepeta tenuifolia (assembly GCA_029490685.1). Taxonomy (NCBI): domain Eukaryota; kingdom Viridiplantae; phylum Streptophyta; class Magnoliopsida; order Lamiales; family Lamiaceae; genus Schizonepeta; species Schizonepeta tenuifolia. The sequence goes on from CM055956.1 coordinate 129,226,941, forward strand.
ATATTTATTCAAGAGTTCAGGACCCTTGATAAAAACAAAATTTTAATAAGAAAAGATGTAAATCATCAATCCTACAAGATCTAATGGATATAAGTTCCTAGTTCCTACATAAAGATGAGTTCCTATATATATAAATATATATATTTATGACCTAAAAGAACCTTAATGTGTATGAAATTAGCTCCTGCTTCATTAGCCACAGCCTTGGCGATTAACGTCTTCCCGCAGCCAGGAGGACCATAAAGCAAAACTCCTGTCGCTACGTCCGCCCCATATTTCTACAAGTAGATAAAATTATACAAAACAACAATCTGATATGAGTTGCATAATAGTAGACAATTAGGAAATATTTACAAAATTTCTTCTTTGCCAGGTTGGCTAATTTTTAATTGTAAAGGTTAAGAAGAGGTTGCAACAAAATTGCAGAGCAAATGCACGATTGCTGTCACATAGTTTACATGAATATTAAAAATTCAGATTTTGAGTAGTTTAAATAGAAGCACAACTAACGCGCAAATTCCATTTTTTTCAGCTCAACAAAGTATGAAATGAATGAATTTACCTCATAAAATTCTGGAAACTTTATACGTCTAACTATATAACAATCAAACTCTTTTCTGAGCAAATGAAGCCCGCCAACATCATTCCACTTAACATTAGGTATGTCAGAAAATCCTTCTCTTTTGGAAGAAGGTTGAACCTCTTTAGCAGCTTCCTACAATCAGTTGGAAGATATGATCAAGTGCATCAATATAACAATATGATAAAGAGAATTATTTACATGAAAAAAAGGATGATGCAAAATCACATGCACAATAACAGACCACAAATACTCATTCAAGAATGCATCATCCTACTCCTACCCCAAAAAAGTACAAATAAAACTTGGAGAAAAGAAGACCACAAAATCTCACACCAATACTTTAACATCGTTCATTATTTCACCAATATGTAAAGTATGAATGAGTACAGGTTACCTCAAAATCAGCCATGGTTATATAGAGATTCTCTATTTCTTCATCTGTCCATGGTCGCCTCAACAATTCTATACTGAGATTCTCTATTTCTTTATCCGATTGCAGTCTCCCTAACCATTCTTTCCTATGCTCCCCGTCATTCTCTTCTTTTGACAGTTCAATCCTTCTCAAGTGTAAAATCCTCTTTATTGCAATTAGAGCAGCCTTGGAAGCTAGTGCTGTCAAATCTGCTCCAGTGAAACCTGGGGTTAATCTAGCTATTTTGGCAATATCGAAAGGAACTATAACTCTAAGACCCCCTATCAACACCGAGAGTATTTCAATCCGCGCAGCTTCATCAGGAACACCTAAGGCAATTTCACGTTCAAAACGTCCAGGCCTCCTCAAAGAAAGGTCCAAAGCATGTGGTCTATTAGTAGCTCCAATCACAAGTACATGGCCTGGTCTACAATCAGAATCATCACCAACAGGTTTTACTGGAACGTGTGATTCGTCCATGCAAGTCAACAACTGTGCCACAATGCGGTTCTCCATTCCCGTGTGCAAGTTGTCCCTTTTGGAAGCAATTGCATCAATTTCGTCAATGAACACAATTGATGGTGCTGTCCTGTATGCTTTTGAGAACAACTCTCTTATATTTTCTTCGGATGCACCTAAAGGTTAACAAACAAAAATGGAAATTATACACATCCTCAAGAAAAGTGAATTTTGGAATTCGATATATTCTCTAAATTACAAACAAGTAAAAAAGTACAACAGATCAATGTGGATGTTGATCCCCACATTGAGCTGCAAATTTCTACATAATAAAACCGAAGGTGGCGTTTGGTTTGCTTGATTATGAGTGATTGATAAATTATTTCATCTAATCACATGTTTGGTTAGAAGCATGAAACCCGTGATAGCTCAAGTGAGTGATAATTTATCATCGGGTTGATTATTAATCCCCATCTAATCCACGATGTGAAATTTCAAAAATAGCCTCACATCAACAAACACACACACACACACCACACACTGCACACTCACACGCACACACACTACACACACTAGCGCACACACACTCACATAGTCCTTCAATTATCCTACACCACAATCAAGCAATCCAAACACGAGACTAATAATCTAAATAATCACATCCTACACTATCCTATCAAACATTATTTATCTCATCCATCAAACCAAATGCCCCCTAAGTGAATTACAGCCATGGAAATCTCGGTCTTTCATGCAAGGATACATTCCAAATTCTAGACTAGAAACACAAAAAATAAGAGAATAAAACCAAGTAAAAATCCATACATTAACCAAATGCAGCAACAATGCATCAGTATAACTTGTTTTAGATACAATACCTGAAACTCCAGACACCAGTTCAGAGGCAGAGATGCTGTAAAACGGCACTCCCGTCTCGTTGGCAATGGCATGAGCGAGCTTCGTCTTCCCACAACCCGGAGGCCCGTGCAGGAGAATTCCCGTCGTTGGCTTCACTCCGAGGTGGGGCAGTAGCTGCGGATGATACAACGGCAGAATCACATCTATCTTCACTTCCTCCACCACTTCACTAATTCCCCCTAAATCCTTAAACATCACATCCTTTCCAATCCTTTCATTTTCATTCAAATTTTTCCTATAACTTTTATTCAACTTGTTGCCTAATTTAGATTCCTCATTCATCAAAGTCACCTCCTTGTTATCCACCACCTCCAACTCCACGGCTTCCTTATTAACTCTTCTTCTTTCCTTGTATTTTTGACGAATCATCGAATTCAACAAATCAAGTTGCACGAACGTCCTACCGTGTGTGGCATCATCCGGCGTCGATGCCTCGTCACTGGAACCGCGGCCACCGTCCGAAGAAGTAACAGACTCCAGCGAGGACGATGAGCCGCCACCGCCACCGCCATCGCCACCGCCACCGCTGCCACTGTTTGCACCGTCGTCTATCTTCCTTCGTTTGATCACGGTTGGAGTATCGCCGTCGTTGCTTCTTCTAGATTTCATAATTATTCTTTCGACTCGCTCCGTCAACCGCTTTTCGCGGGTGTAGCACGGGTAGGATGAGCGGAGGTGGCCCACCAGCTGTTCAACGGAAAAGTAGTTTTTCCCGGCTTCTTCAATGCGGCGGCAGAGGAATCTTTCGTAAATCGGAATCTGTTTTCCACCACCGCTGCTTCTGCCGCCGCCTCGTCCCTTTCCCATCGGGTGGCTGCTTGCATATAATTACAAGCCATCTATTTTTATGTTTATTTGAAGAAACTGCAATTGGGCCACAGCCCCATCTATATTAAAACAAAGGACTTTAAACGCTCAATTTTCATTTTTTAAATAGGTCTTATGTCCAATCATTATTATCGTTATCGTTATAAAAAAATTTTAGGTGGCACCCCTTTTAATCCTTTATTCTATCTCATAAAATTAATGATATAATCATTCGCTAAATAATTTTTCGAAGCACAATCACTGCACATAAAGTTTCTAAAAATAAAAAGAACTATTAAGTGCATAGTGAAACAATTCTTGAAGTTTTATTTTCAGTTAAAAAAATTCTTCTCGAACCATCATTTTTTTCATGTTTGATTATACATGCGTCACAAAATATTTTGATTATATATATAGTTGATCATGATCAGCACATTATGTACATTTAGAATAGATTCTTCTAAAGATTTTGACAGTGCATAGTGTTGCCATCTCCAAAATTTTAGATTCTTGTAAAGATTTTGACAGTGCAGTGTTGCCATCTCCAAAATTTTAGATTCTTGTAAAGATTCTGATAGGTTTACAATAGAATAACCTTGACTCGTTGTTGATCAAGCTTCAAATCGTGTTTGCGTACGTATTTTTGTAATGTAAAATTGGCCAATCTGAAATGCATATACAAATAAATTACCTAAATTATTTTGAAATTATTTATTCGGCCAAATAATAAATTAGTTCCCTACAAAAACTAATTATCCATTCGGCCAACTAATAAATTGGCCAAATTAAATTAAAATTTATAAAAATATAGTTATTTATTCGGCCGACTAATATATAAATTGGCCAAATAAAACTGGTGGAACAAAAGATGAGAAAATACACATTGATTCTACGTATTTATAGACTTTTTAATAGGTGAAGTTTTATTGAAAAACCGATGTGGGACACAAGATTTTAGTAGATATTTAAAATCTATTATTTTACATTTAAGAATTCAAAAATTTGAGAAATTAGATAAATAGGAATGAAGGATTAAAAAGAGTGCTACGTAGGATTTTTTCAAAGCAAAAATCGTTTTCCTTTTAGTAATATAATGATGATAATTATTAAAATTTAAAGGACAATTAAGATGAAAGAAAATTGTTATCTCACAAAAAATTCTTACACAACAGTTGCAAACAATCTCCCTGTCATTAAGAAAAAAAAAATGAAGCATATATAAAACCACTTTTTTTATCACTTCGATTGACCATTCCATTCATCTTCATATACTAATATTTTTTGTTATTTATATTGATGATCATGATTCTATAAAAATTATTCTTATAAGTAATGTCTAAAAAAAAGGTTAATGGTACCACTAAAGAAAAAATTGAATGGAGTCTCAAAAAAATCAATTTGATTATGTGAAACATAGTTATCCATCTTGCCAAATAAAAAAAAAAATTAATAGACTCGGATGTATTATTACATCTTTGGCCATTCCATCAGTCTAACAAATCATGCATGCTATGTTATGAAACTAAAAAGAATAATATATTTTGCAGGGTATTGCAAGGGACGGGATTTATTCAATGCACACCGAAAATAACGCGGCTGCAAGTTCCCACGATATAATATATATATATATATATATATATATATCAAATCAATACCACTGTATATGGTAGAGTTTTGATTTATTAACCAAAGGTTAGAGTTCAAATTTCATAAATATCTTCTAATTTGTAATATTTTTGGTGCATTCAGAAAGCAACGACTACTGTATTAAAGAAAAATAAATAAATCAGTAATCGGATCACGATCTTTTTGCTTCTTTCAAAAATAAATAAATAAATAGATAGCTTTTTGTTCACGAGTCATTAATTACACCCTTCGCATTTGATGATGAAATATTAATTAATTAATTATATGAAAATTAAAACTTTCAACCTGTTTTAAGAAAATAGTGCCCAAGTATAATCATATAGTGAATTCACATTTAATTAAGCTGCTAACAAGATTTGCAAATTTTAGAAATTTTATTCGTTAAAGTTTTGGTCATAATGATCCCATCAATTATTACGAGATTAAATTCATTAAATCAACAGCCCTTACATAGTTTATGACATATTTCTACTATCAAATTGTGTTAAATTAATATAGGCCTCCTCTATCTCTATATATACTCAAAACATTTATGTAATGGTTACCAATCCCAACACTTGAATTTGAAGATGGTTCAAAGATTTTCTGCAAATTTTCTCTTCCTACTTGTTCTCTTCTTTCTCATTTCAGGTATGTAATAGTAATAATGTGAAAATACAAATTCATCTCCTAGTTATCTAAAAAAAAATTGTCTCATCGGGAACATCCAAACAGTAATAGATATTATCTGCGAATAGATATTTTCTCACATGTGGCCGATGGGCTCCCCTCAATCGATTTGGCCCGGCCCGTTTGAACATTCATGACATTAATTATCGTGGACGGAGGGAGTAGTATTATAATTAGCTATCTCGAACTTGGTGGATTCGAAAATGCATGACATTAATTTCCTAAATTAATTAATTAGTATATATTGTTGGTGTGTGTGAGTGATGTGCAGATGGAAGAGGTGGAATGATGAAGGTTGATGCAAAAATATCAAGAAAAATGCAAGGAAAGCTTTGCTCAGTATCATACCCAGATCCAACCTGCACTCAAGAAGGAGATCAAGCATGCTTCAAATGTTTGAGCGTGCATCATCTTTTTTCTACAACCAGAGACACTAAATCAGTTCCAAACAGATGTATTTGCAACTATCGCTGTTAATTAACAGTCGATTTATTTAAACTTTATTGGAATAAAACTGCAGAAATATTCTGTCTGCTATTTTAATTTCTTTTTTCTTTTTTCCATTGTGATGTGATACTCGTTGTTGTTTGGTACGTAGTGCATGGGGTTGAACTTGAGACACGTTAAGGGTCCGTTTGGAATTTATATACCAGTATATCAGATATTAGGTATGGGTATGAGTATCAGATATCAAATATGAGTATCATATTGATATTTGATATTCGTGTTTGATATGTTGGAGTTATCGATTGATATCAAGTGGAAAGGAAAGTAGAGATATGAGTCATGTACTGACAAAATTTGGTATATGAAAATTTTGAAATTAACATATCAAGTGTATCAATTTGGTACCCACATACTGATATACCAAACACAAGGTATGAATATGGGTCATATTGATTATACTCATACCTAATATACGTATATGAATACCAAACGAAATCTAAAAAATCAATGATAGATGAAATCATATTTAGGGTTAATTATCCCCTATGGCCTAACCTTTTAGTCCATAGTTATTTTATGTCCTGACCTAGAAAATAAAAATATTAAAAAATGGCCCGATCTTTGCCTCAATATGACACTTATGGTATGAAAGCGAAGATCTGATGACGAAAAAATGATTAGGATCACGCTGACGTTTTATTCTTCCACCTAATTTTTAAATGATGTGGAATTTTAATTTCCACCTAACATCTCCAATCACCCACCTCCTCTCCTCTCTCTCTCTAGCCTTTCTTCCCCACCATCAATTTTGGTATTTGTAGCATCGACGGCAAGGATAATGGAATAATAAATAAGCCCTTTTATTTGCAGCAACGGCGGTGACAGAATGTGCGGCGCCGGAAATTGGAGGACTGCCGGAATAATTCTCATAATGCCAATGCCACTGATGAAGGAATAAACAATTCCAGGGTGATGACATCAACAATATCGGATATAATATTTTGACGCTGCAACTCACAATTTCTCAATTTTGACGAGAGAGAAAGTTGTTAGGTGGAAATTAAAATTCCACATCATTTTTAAAATTAGGTGGAAGAATACACGTCAATGTTCGATGATCCTAATCATTTTTCAGCCACCAGATTTTCACTCCCGTGCCCGATGATGCGTTTGTTCCATAACCAACCCGATTACCACCCCTAAACATAATTTTATTATTCCAATGGTGCTCATGTGTTCCAAAATGCAAACGGAGACTCAAAGTGGACGTGAACAAAATACACAAGAGGAAGACGAGTCACATATGTAAAAGAGGAAATAAAAAACATAACAAAGTGCCTCACACAACAATATTGCATTATTCCACCACCTAACACACAAACATGATGATCATCTACACGAGGTGATTGAGGTACTCATCAACGGTGGTGTATTTGACTTCGGGATACAGCTCGGAAGCCTCATGCCCGACTGCTGGATCGATCTCAAAGTAAGTCTGATCTCCCTTCACGAAAATGGAGTGGTGGATCGACAACATTATATTTAATGGGACTGTTGCTTCTGCAAAGCTAATGCATGTGAGATATATAGTACTCCCTCCATCCCGTTCAGTAAGAAAAAGAGAGTTAAATGATAAAGATTGTGATTAAGGTAGTATTTATTTATTGTTGATGTTAAAGTGCGTTGAGTGGAAAAACAATGTACAATAAGTAAACAATACTATTCACGTTTAAGTGTGACATAAAGTGAGTTTTAGTGTATTAATCTTTGTGGGACACCCGAAATAACAAAATGGAACTTATTGAATGAGACAGAGGGGGAATATAGTTAGGAATTAGGGATTAACTATGCAATGCCAATATATCTCAAATTTCAAAAGCATCTCTTCATGTAAATGGAAAATAGAATTATATTCCCTCCCAATTCAACAGGCTCAACTGACACGAATGTTTTTTTTTCCGAACCAGACACGAATGTTAAGAAAACGAGTTGTAAAGCTATTATGAAACAATATTTGGGATGACAAAATGATAAAAGTGAGACAATTGAATTGGGACGAAGGAGTATATATATTAGTTTACCTTGAATCTTTTTCAAGAGTTCTTCCTCGGAGACGTAGATTTTCTCGAGGGTTTTGCCGATCTTCTTCTCCCAGCAAGCAGCAAGGTCATGGAAGGAGTAGATGTTGTGAGGAGGCCTGATGTAGAGGATCTTGTTCAAAGTTCTTGGATCAACTGCTGCTTTGATGGTGTATGTTCCAATGTCTTGTTCTTCGTTAAACACACCTGCATATATTTGGACCGGAGAAAATTATTATCAATCTTATAGAAGTTATTAATTTATCAAGTTAAATTTAAAAGATAGTCTTACAGTCGGGACCAAAAAAAGTATTATTTTAAAGAGATTATTAATTACTTTATGGAGTATTAATTTAAAGAGGTTATATTGAATTTCTTTATTTTGATTCTATCATAAAAGAAAGCCCCATCGTCAAAAGAATTAAAGTGACATTTTGACCACATGCACCATTTGTATATATAACTATAAGGAGAAATTTCAGTTCCTTTGGGGATGATTTAGTGGTAAAAGTGAGCGTCATTCGAACCTCATGAAACGTCTCTATAAATCGAGACTGTCACACTTTTACTTGGAAAGTGTGGTTTACCTGCTCTGTGTTGCAGGCTACTGCACAAGGGACGGGGGTTTACCCAGTGCGCATCGAAGGTAGCGATTGCGGGTTCCCACGACATCATCAAAAAAAAAAAGGAGAAATTTCAAATTTCAATTATTTTTGAAGTTACAAAAATTATTACACTATACCTTTAACATTTCCATCTCCAGGGATAATCATTTTATCTCTAGGAGGTGAGGTGGCATCTGGCTGCATCAAATTGGAGAGTGCATATCCATGAAACAAGTTGGATGAAATGCAGGTGAAAGGAATTCCTTCTCTCTCTATTCTTCTTCGAAGTTGCACTTTTTGTTGGAAACTTGCATTCAAGGGATCCACAGCTCGAGAACGATCAACATCACTCCCAAATTCTGATGGTATGAACCTCTGCATTATTAAATAATTCACCAACTAAATTAGATACTATTAATCTTGCAACTTTACACAAGCCTTGAAATTCAGGGACGGGATTAAGAGAACTTGGGTCATCATGTCAAAATTCTTAAAAATTTATAATCGGTTTAAAAGAAAATGACCCATTATTCATGTCATGACAATCACTAATATGAGGCTTCCCATGTATGGTTGTCAATTGGGCTGTGCCGGCCAGGCCCGGTCAGGCTCACAAGATTCAAGGCCCAGCTCGGCTCAGTTGGGCCAGGCTTTGTCATAAAAATAGGCCCACTAGAAGCATAGTTAGTGCAAAGCCCGTAACGGGTCCGAACTGGGCTGCAAAATTGGCCCAGATAAGGTTTATTTCAACATGAAGGCTTAGCCCAGACCCGCATCATTTCTAAAACGGGCCAGCCTAACTCGGCCCACTTGACAACTCTATGCCAAATAAAACTCAATAGTTAGTTAATTAAAAATATTACTCCATTCGCTCCTCAAAAAGTGTGATATAGGATTGTGTGGCATGAAGTTTACGAAAAATTAAGTAGATATTTGTTGAATGAAGAAAGGGGCTTAATTAAAGAGATAATAAGTTCACACCTTTTAAGGACGGAGAAAGTATTATTTTTGGGAAACAAACCAAAGACCACAATTTTAAAGCCACAAACTCTACCGACTGAGCTAATAAGTTGGAAGAGTCTAGGGAGATCCAAAAAAAATTTAAAAGTTATACTATATGAACTCAATTTATTTTGGCGCCTTTTTTTCTTAGGCTATGTGGTCGCCTGCCCAAATTCCCGTCTTATTCGGCAATCTTATGGCGAAGGCCGTCGACACAATCGCGGAGAAAGAAGAGGAGACGGCGGACCCCCACACTGCCCAAAAACTGTTTCTTTACTCTCTTTTTGTAGTTAGGGAAAGGGGATGCAATGCTGTCAAATCTCAAATCCCTTGGATCTCACTCTTAACAAAGAAAGTCATTTTTTCTTGACCAACATAATGCTTTGTCATGATCTTACTAAGACAAACTTGAAGGCATTAATGATTTTGACCAAAAATGCCCAAATCATAATCTTATTCCAATTGTGGGGGTTTTAAGAAGATGTTTCGAGTGTACTATATATCCCTTCAACCTTTTGTATAGAAAAGTTAGGTAGATGTTTTGAGTTGACTAATAAAGTTGTGGGTCAGTTCTTGGTTTTTATATAAATATTGAAATAAAATGAGGTTAGAAAAATAAAAAAGTATGGAATGATTTTCCTAAATGATAAAATATATTTTTCGTGGACAGACCAAAATGAAAATTTGACTATAGTTGTTAATTGGGCTGGACTGGGTCGGCTCAGGCCCAATCAAGCACACAAGCTTCAAGACCTGGCTCGGGCCAGGCCCACGAATGGAGTGGGCTTGCCCTAGGTCAGGCTTTTACATAAAAATAGGCCCACTAGAGGCCCAGTTAGTGCAAAGCCCGTAACGGCCCCGGGCTGGGCACGGGCCTGGACTGCAAAATTGGCCCAGATGGGACCCATTTCAAGATGAAGGCATAGGCCAAACCCGCATCATTTCCGAAACAGGTCGGGCCTGTGCCGAGCTGGCCCAGCCCGACCCGGCTCACTTGACAACTCTAAATCTGACTATAATTTTCGTGGTACAAAAATAGGGGTACCTTGACATTTCCGGCCTCTATAATTGCAGCAATAATGTTATGTTGATCAGCAATCTGCGTGAAACCCACGGTTGATATAACCACATCCACTTGCTTAATAGCCTTCACCAAACTCTCATGATCGTTCATATCACCCTGCAAAATTTCCCACACACCAAAATCATCATCACTTTAAATTTTCACACACTAAAACACTAGAAACACACACACATACAGTTAGGATGGTGACACCAGATTTCTTGAAACCCTCAACGAGGTGGGCTTTGATTGGATCAGAAAGAGTGCTCTCTCTCAACAAAGCAAAAGTGGGATGCCCAGATTTAGCACTGGCTTCAACTACGAATTTTCCAATGCTCCCTGTTCCACCTATGATCAAAATCTTCTCTGCCATTTTTTTCTTTCCTTCAATCTTACTTGTAACTTACAGTTGCTGAGTTTGATATTGAATTACAGAGTTGACGACATTTGAATTTATACAAGAAAGTAGAATTTGTTTTTGGTATTGTAGTTTAGATAGTTTATGTTTAACATAGTACTAGTTTATACATTTCTTTGTTTGATTTAACCAAAAATTAATAGCTGATCGATCGGATCTCTTTGTTTGATGAGTTGTTCATTATAATTTGTTAGCCGCCCCTTCTTATTTAATTTCTTACGGTCAGTATTGGGTACCTTGCTATTATTTATTTCTATGATTATATTAAATTGAAAGGAAATTAAGGATATCATACGTTCATACTAAACCAATCAAAGACAAGATGTTCTAACTACTGAACTGAGGGTAAACATTCTTCCAAACAATGAAACAAACAATCCTATCATTTCTTTTATCACAGTATAATTATTTTTTAGTATTGAATCTCAAATATATATATTATTAGAACGATTGCAGATCCCTTAATTTTCGGTTCTATGTGGCATTCTCTTACTTCTCTCCATTCGGTATTCCTATTTCCGTCTTTTTTTTAATGGAAAAAACTTTCATAAACTAGCCGAAATCGGCAGAAACGATATCCAAAAGTTAAGACGGAAAGTTTGACTTCCAGCTAGGTCATTACACAAGAATTATCAATAGCATATTTAGCAAGACTATGAACAACTTTATTTGCTTCGCGACGAACATGAGAAAACTCTACCACGATATTTCAATTAGCAGCAACAATTGCTTCAAACCACTTATCGGAGAGAGCATCCGATCCATTCTTGAAATCATTAACAACGTTCACCGCAAGCATAGAATCCGTATAGACAAACACGACCACAAAACCACTCTCTATACAACAACCAATCCCTAGCATAAGAGCATGCAACTCCCCAATAATAACAGTAGGTGTAAAACTCCAAAAAAAGATATCTAATACTATCTTTTAAAATTATAATACTCAACATTGAAAACCATAATATATTTCAATTGAAGAATTCGACACTTAAATTTTTGAATGCAATTAGAGAAGTTAGAGATATAATTCACTTAATTTAAATTTCACACTAATAGGTTTTTATTTAACAAATTACCATAATATTCATGCTTATATATAGTATTTAAGAATTATTGATTTACCGTGTATAATATTGCAAATGTTTTATAAATTTGAATTAAAAAAAATATTATAGAATATAAGTAGTAATTGAAATCTTGAAATGCAGAGTTAACCTTTTCTTCTAAAAGAAGAAAATAAAGTAAAGTTTCAAATTATACTAGAGTGAAGAAAATGAAAAGAAAGGAGAAAGCGTTATTTAGTTTTATTCTACTAAGAATGGCTTCATTAATTTATAAATTGTTAGGGGCCAATATATTTATTCCCGGCAGGCTCGATCAAATAAACAAAGGTTGGCCTAGTTAATTAAATTTGCTAATGACTGTAAAATGACATGGCTTTAGTATTAAATTACTAGTATGCCTGGATTAATTAAAAGACATAGATGAAGTAATTAAATTAATGACTTTTGTTTAATTATTAACTGACTGAACTTTTGTATTATATGTTAGGTCTTGATTAAATGAAATGAAAATGGTTGTTGGATTCCATTGATCGAATAAGTAGATCGGTTAGATTTTAATAATATAGTTAGTGGTTAGACTAGGGCAGCGACGATCACCAGTAAGGTGATTGCAGTTACTGCGATCACGAATACGCGATCGCTCCCCTGTTGCCAATCTCTGCGATTGCATATGCGATTTTTTGAAAGTGATGATCACTGCAATTTTTGTGCACGTGGCGATCGCTTAAATTTTTATTTATTTAGGGCGTGTTTGGTAGCCAAGTTGAGATAAAGTGATATAAATAAACTTGAGATAAAATAGTATGAGATATATGCGATTATCTATCTATACCATGTGTTTGGTAGGTTATAACTTCTTCGTTACTCGCCCGATTCGGTCGATCTTTATGTCCACGGAATCCTTATCTAAAAGCCTAAAACTCCTCATGATTGAAATTTCTTTCCATCGTACCGAACAAAAAGCTCCAATTTTTGGGCCGGGCCTTAGGGGTACTTTTAGGGGCCAGGGCTGAAAACTATTTTGGCCATAACTTCTTCGTTACTCGCCCGATTCGGTCGATCTTTATGTCCACGGAATCCTTATTTAAAGGCCTAAGACCCCTCATGATCGGAATTTCTTTCCATCGTGCCGAACAAAGAGCGCCAATTTTTGGGTTGGGCCCTAGGGGTACCCCTAAGGGCTGAAAAAGCATCCGGAACGAAAATCAAATTTTTCCGCACATTAGCACCTACACATGTATTTATGACTTTTTAAAGTGAGATTGCGTAGTTCGAAGGCCCCGCTCGCGGGTAAATCGGCTGAATACGCCCCAAAATATTCATTTTTTCGCTTATTTTGGACTCTCACGAAGTTCTCGTGAAGCAAAATAAGAGGAAAATTGGATTTTGACTTTTTAAAAAGGTAGCCCTTGGAATAAGGTTTCCAATGTCGCTTGATTCATCCAAATTTAACCAATAGCCTAGGAGTTATGGCAAAAACAGTGGAACTGCGCAAAACGAGAGACGACGCAAAAATTGTTTTGGCCATAACTACTTCGTTACTCGCCCGATTCGGTCGATCTTTATGTCCACGGAATCCTTATCTAAAGGCCCTAGATCCCTCATGATCAGAATTCTTTTCCATCCTGCTGAACAAGAGCTCCAATTTTTGGGATGGGTCCTAGGGGTACCCCTAGGGGCCATGGCTGAAAACTATTTTGGCCATAACTTCTTCGTTACTCGCCCGATTCAGTCGATCTTTATGTCCACTGAATCCTTATCTAAAGTCTTAAAACCCCACATGATCGGAATTCGTGTCCATCGTGTTGAACAATGAGTTCCAATTTTCGGGCCGGGCTCTAGGGGTACCCCTAGGGGCTCGGGGGCTGAAAAAGCATCCGGAACGAAAATCAGATGTTTCCGCACATTAGCACCTGCACATGTATCTATGGCTTTTTAAAGTGAGATTGCGTAGTTCGAAGGCCCTGATCGCGGGTAAATCGGCCGAATACGCCCCAAAATATTCACTTTTTTGCTTGTTTTGGACTCTCACGAAATTATAGCGAAGCAAAATAATAGAAAAAAATGGATTTTGACTTTTTGGAAGGTAGCCCTTGGAATAAGGTTATCAATGTCTCTTGATTCGGCCAAATCGGACCAATAGTCTAAGAGTTATGGCAAAAACAGTGGAATTGCGCAAAACGGGAGCCGACGCAAAAACTGTTGAGGCCATAACTTCTTCGTTACTCGCCCGATTCGGTCGATCTTGATGTCCACGGAATCCTTATCTAAAGTCCTAAGACCCCTCGTGATCAGAATTCCTTTCCATCGTGCCGAACAAAGAGTTCCAATTTTTGCGCCGGGTCCTAGGGGTACCCCTAGGGGTGAAGGCTGAAAACTGTTTTGGCCATAACTTCTTCGTTACTCACCCGATTCAGTCGATCTTTATGTCCACGGAATTCTTATTTAAAGGCCTAAGACCCCTCATGATCGGAATTCCTTTCTATCGTGCCGAACAAAGAGCTCCAATTTTTGGGTCGGGCCCTAGGGGTACCCCTAGGGGCTCGGGGGCTGAAAAAGCATCCGAAACAAAAATCAGATTTTCCGCACATTAGCACCTACACATGTATTTATGACTTTTTAAAGTGAGATTGCGTAGTTCGAAGGCCCCGATCGCGGGTAAATCGGCCGAATAAGCTCCAAAATTTCACTTTTTCTCTTGTTTTGGACTCTCACAACGTTCTCGTGAAGCAAAATAATAGGAAAAGTGGATTTTGACTCTTTGGAAGGTAGCCCTTGGAATAAGGTTTCCAATGTCGATTGATTCGGCCAAATCGGACCAATAGCATAGGATTTATGGCAAAAACAGTGGAACTGCGCAAAACGGGAGCCGACACAAAAACTGTTTTTGCCATAACTTCTTCGTTACTCGCCCGATTCGGTCGATCTTTATGTCCGCGGAATCCTTATATAAAGGCCTAAGACCCCTCATGATCAGAATTCCTTTCCATCGTACCGAACAAAGAGCTCTAATTTTTGGGCCGGGTCCTAGGGTTACCCCTACGGGCCACGTCTGAAAACTGTTTTAGCCATAACTTCTTCGTTACTCGCCCGATTCGGTCGATCTTTATGTTCATGGAATCCTTATCTAAATGCCTAAGACCCCTCATGATTGAAATTCCTTTCCATTGTGCCGAACAAAGAGCTCCAATTTTTGGGCTGGGCCCTAGGGGTACCCTTAGGAACTAGGGCTGAAAACTGTTTTGGCCATAACTTCTTCGTTTCTCACTCGATTCGGTCGATCTTTATGTCCACGGAATCCTTATCCATAGCCCTAAAACCCTTCATGATCGGAATTCCTGTCCATTGTGCGAACAATGAGTTCCAATTTTCGGGTCGGGCCCTAGGCCCTAGGGGCTGGAAAAGCATCCTGAACGAAAATCAGATTTTTCTGCACATTAGCACCTACACGTGTATTTATGGCTTTTTAAAGTGAGATTGCATAGTTCGAAGGCCCCGATCGCGGGTAAATCGGCCGAATACGCCCTAAAATATTCACTTTTTCGCTTGTTTTGGACTCTCACGAAGTTTTCATGAAGCAAAATAATAGGAAAAGTGGATTTTGACTTTTTGGAAGGTAGCCCTTGGAATAAGGTTTCCAATGTCGCTTGATTCGGCCAAATCGGACCAATAGCCTAGGAGTTATGGGAAAAACAGTGGAACTGCGCAAAACGAAAGCCGACGCAAAATCTGTTTTGGCCATAACTTCTTCGTTACTCGCCCGATTCGGTCGATCTTTATGTTCACAGAATCCTTATCTAAAGGCTTAAGACCTCTCATGATCAGAATTCCTTTCCATCGTGCCGAACAAAGAGCTCCAATTTTTGGGCCGGGTCCTAGGGGTACCCCTAGGAAAAGTGGATTTTAATTTTTTAGGTGGTAGCCCTTGGAATAAGGTTTCCAACGCCACTTGATTCGGCAAAATCGGATCAATAGCCTAGGAGTTATGGCAAAATTAGTGGAACTGCGCAAAATGGGACCCGACGCAAAATCTGTTTTGGCCATAACTTCTTCGTTACTCACCCTATTCGGTCGATCTTTATGTCCACGAAATCCTTATCTAAAGGCCTAGGACCCCTCATGATCAGAATTCTTTTCCATCATGCCGAACAAAGAGCTCCAATTTTGGGGCCGGGCCCTAGAGGTACCCCTAGAGGCCAGGGCTGAAAACTATTTTGGGCCTTTTGGCCATGACTTCTTACTCGCCCGATTCGATCGATCTTTATGTCCACGGAATCCTTATATAAAGTACTAAGACCCCTCATGATCGGAATTTTTGTCCATCGTGCCGAACAAAGAGCTCCAATTTTCGGGCGGGGCCCTAGGGGTAGGGGCTCGGGGGCTGAAAAAGCATCCGGAACGAAAATCAGATTTTTCCGCACCTTAGCATATACACATGTATTTATGTCTTTTTAAAGTGAGATTTCGTAGTTCGAAGGTGCCGATCGCGGGTAAATCGGCCGAATACGCCCCAAAAATATTCACTTTTTCGTTTGTTTTGGACTCTCACGAAGCAAAATAGTAGGAAAAGTGGAGTTTGACTTTTTGAAAGGTAGGCCTTGGAATAAGGTTTCCAACGCCGCTTGATTCGGCCAAATCAGACCAATAACCTAGGAGTTATGGTAAAAACAGTGAAACTGTGCAAAATAGCACCCGACGCAAAAACTGTTTTGGCCATAACTTCTTCGTTACTCACCCGATTCAGTTGATCTTTACGTATACGAAATCGTTATCTAAAGGCTTAAGACCCCACATGATCGGAATTCCTTTCCATCTTGATAAACAAAGAGCTCCAATTTTTGGGCCGGGCCCTAGGGGTACCCTTATGTTCAATCGAATAACACATGCACCCGCAATGAACTTGATCGTGAGGTTTTTGGTCTCAAGTACACTAACCTTAAGCCAAACCAACACATAATTCACTATGTTTATGTCAAAAATTCTTATATGGATGTACATGTATTCTCTACTTCTTTAATTGGTTGAACGACATGTATCATTGATTGGAGTTTATTATGCTATTATGTTCAAATTGTCAAATGTAAAAAAATTAACGAATGAAACAGAAGATAAAAACACAATAAAGAATAGAAGATCTGAATTGAAAAGATTGCGTACTCCCATGATAACAAAAAAACAAAAAATGAAAATAATATAATACAATAATATGATAAATATCAATATGTAAAAAAGTGCCAAGAAAAGTTTGTAGTGAAAAATGAAGTAACAAAGTAATTGCAGTCTAAAACCCTTCTTCCGTTGCCATCATCTTAAGCCCACGCCATTTCAATCGGCAATCGCTCCTCCGCTGCGGATTTGAATTGATAACAGAATCCTTAGATAACAATCGGCAATCGCTCAAATTGAATTATTAATTAATCACTTGATAATTGAATCGAGTGAAGTGAAGTGAAGTTGAATAGCATAGAATGTTCAAGAAGGCGGTAGAGGCGAAATCGCAGCAGCGGCTATCAGGGGCCGACCGCAAGAAACTCAAGCGCACTATCAGAGACCGATTCCCCAATGTTTCCGATGCTGATATCGATCTTTTACTTCCGCCAAAG
Organism: Schizonepeta tenuifolia; assembly: GCA_029490685.1. Taxonomy (NCBI): domain Eukaryota; kingdom Viridiplantae; phylum Streptophyta; class Magnoliopsida; order Lamiales; family Lamiaceae; genus Schizonepeta; species Schizonepeta tenuifolia. The sequence goes on from CM055956.1 coordinate 129,244,719, forward strand.
GTTGGTTAATTCATTCCTTTTTTATCCTTGTTTTTTCTTCTTTTATGTGCATTTTCCCATGTTTCTGCCGTTTGGATAACTCTCTCATATTATTTGCTACATTGCTTTTTTTGGCGGGTTGGAAATTCTTCATAGCTAGTTCATTTTTAGCTGTGTGATTATGTCTAAATAAGTGTGGAGGAAAGAACTCCAAATGCCAAACGATTTCTTAGACTTCACTTCTGCTATTGAGAATGGAGAATTGCATATACAATTATGTTTATAGTTCGAATTCTTTTGAGCCGTATTTACGAGTCTTGATTGTTTGTCCGCGTTCTGCATTTTCGTTAGTGGGATTATTTCTGTATGATGAACATCATGTTAAGAAAGTTCAGTAGAAGAAGAATTCCGTTAGTGTTGAAACAACTATTTTGGGTGGGTTCTTTTGATTTCCTTGTTTACGAGCTCTATTGCCCTAGTTTTTGACATGATCGTTTATTATCTTTTCAGGTAGAAATTACAGTGTCAAAGTATCCCAACCGAGTTCTTGTCTATGGTTTAGAAGGTGAGTGTCCCATGTTTTTTGATGCTGATGGACGTGGCTCAGAAATATTCCCTACAGGTATTGGAGACGCTAATGTATATTGATTATGTTGGAACACGTGTGCGTGTGTGTATTGCTCCAACGCATATTTGCAGTTAGAGCGTTTTTGTCTCTATCGCGTATATGTTTAACTTTTGCACTTATCACGAATTATTCCAATACACGTGTTCTAAGTGTAGCTTTAAGTGGCGGAGCTGGACTATTAGCAAGAATTACATAGCAGATTATTAGATGAGACATTACTGCTCGTTGATCATTAACCCTATCCATTCAATTGTCTCTGGCTCATGGCCTCCCTAATTAAATATATGGGGAATGATGAAATTGAATTGCATTTTCTCAATGGAAACTTATTAAATTTACCACTTAAAAGGGTATAATATTCGTGAATCCATTTTGGTGTTTAAAAATTATGGAATACATCATAGTTTTGGAGTTTAGTTGCTTATTAATTACACTTTTTTTCTGTAAAGCCGTTTGTTTTTTGTTTAGTTGCCAGCTCAGCAGATAACGGGCTGAGTTAGCTTAATATAAATAGTCTCTAGACTCTCAACTTCACTCTTTGTAACTAATATTTTGGTATACAAATTTTAATACGATTGAACTCTTCTCTTACACTTTCTCTCTACCTACTTGGCTACTTGTGAACTAGTGGCACTGATTTTACCCTTCAATTTGGTGTCAGTTTATTCTTTGTGGAAGGTTCCAGATCTTTTGCCTGCTTTCATGCTGAAAGGGGGTGAGGTTTCCAGATATATGCTTGGTGGGGCTGACTTGATGTTTCCTGGCATATATATCCCCCCCGAAGGTTTTCCATCATTTTCTGCTGGTGAGATATGGTCTGTCAAAGTTCCTGGCAATCCAGCTCCTATAGCTGTAAGTAATATAAAGATGTCATTTGGTGAGATTTTTTGTTTTTTTCGGGTAGTGTGCTTAATGTTTTCTTATCTAATATGCCCATGAAATTTCTATTCAGGTAGGAAGTACCACCATGAGTAGTACGGAGGCATTGAAGGCCGGCTTGCGTGGGAAGGCATTAAAAATATGTCATTACTATGGTGATACACTTTGGTAAAAGCACCCTGGAATTGCATTTAATCAGTACCACTTTCACTTAAATAGAAATATACTGAGTGTGTTGCCTTTCTACTGAATCCTCATTTCCTCTGTTTGCATTTGGTAAATGTCTCCAGGGAGTCGGCTGAAAATTGCTACATTCCAAATGCTGGATTTTTGGAAGATGCTGTGTTCGAAGACCCTGCTATATATTCTGCTGGCCTGTCTTCCGATTCAGTTGAAGATAATTCCGCAGCTGGCCAAATGACTGCTATCACTGATGAGAGTACGGGATACGCTGGTCCGGCTGATGGAGCTGCTCCCATTTCTGATGCTGCTCCCAATACGGAGCCCTCTCTGGCCAATGAAGTTAGTGAACAGATAAACAATGCCATGGTTGGTTTGCAGGTTGCGGAAAATGCATCAGGTAGTGAATCCAACGTGGATGACCAGCATCCACTATCTGTCGAGGATGTAGATTCACTACTAGATAAGTGCCTTTTGCAAGCCTTACATACAACTGTCAAGGATAGAGATCTTCCTATTTTAGGAAGTATATTATGGTAAGGGATACAGACGTGTTGGTTATTGCTGGAATTTTTCGGTTCATAACTTGAATGCATGGGTTAAATATTTCGTAATTGATATTTAACCAGGAGATGTTGAATAGTTTTTTATCAGCTTAATTTGGTGGTTATTGTGATTATATTTCCTTAAATGCAATTATTAAGGTTATGGTGTGCACATTTTTAGTTAGTGTTCATTGATGATCCCATGAATAATTGAATATATAAGCTTTGTTATATTTATGCAAAACAAAATTGAAAGTGGATGCTTAGGTTGATTACTAGATTACTGACATTAAGTAAGAGTGACAACTCATTTTATCTGTTTCGCATTCTAAATTATGCTCATAGGCTAGCCCTATTCAGTAGAAGTGAGTGTTACCATAAGTTGGTCGAATGAGTTATGCTACTCTAATGAATATTTGTCTTTTTGTCTGATGAATAAATTGCTTGAAACATAAAAATAAGTATGAACTTATCAAATGCTGATACAGAGCTGTGCTGCCCATGTTGGTATATGACTATATGTCAAGAGGCAAAGTTAATGTCAGAAGCTGATTTCATTTTCGATTTCTACCTTATGTCCTTTGTGCTCTATTGTAAAAATATATCTGCTGCCTGTTTTTCATACTGATCTTGGTTGTTTTGCTGCTACAGGTCTAGTCATGTGCTACCTTGCAGGCCTTCAGGTGTTACTTTGGACATCAAGAAGTCTTCGCACAAGAAGTTGTCCAAGTGGCTACAGTCGAGATCTGTTAGTGGATTGGTTAGCTTTCTTCGATACACTTTAGATCTTTTTGGTGTGCTCATTCTTGAGCAACTTAATTTTGTGCAATCTACTACATAGGAGCTTGAGTGAACTCAGCCCAGTTGCTTTTCCAACTCTATTCTGTTAGCTAATTTACGATCCTTCCCTGTATGTTGGTTTGATTGTTAATACTTAATACTGTATTTTATATATTTTGCATGCCAGATTTCAGTTAAAGAGGATAAACATAAAAAAGAGGTGACACTAGTCTCAGTTAACCGCAAGCACGCGGACTACACATCTTTCAAGCCAGAAAAGAAGATAGTTGAAAAAAGTGAACAATCTGCAAAAAGCATCACTGGTGAAGGACAATTACAGAAATCACTTGATGTTGTCGAGGTTTATAAGTCAAGCTCGCATGTCAACCCAATATTTGCTGCCGTTGGAGCAGATACTGGGAAACTGTATACTGCTTCAGAAGCTTCTCAAATTGTTTTTGGATACATTGAGAAGGAAAATCTAGTGAAACAGACAAACAAGTCCATTGTAGTTTTAGACGCAACTTTGTGTGATGCTTTGTTTAAAGGTGCTATCAAGAAGGGTACAACATATCCAACTGAAATTCATAAAAAAGATGTGGGACAATCCTTTGTCAACCGAATGCAAGCTCATATCGAAGTGAAAAGGGGTAATGATGTTTTTGTGCGGAAAGGTGCTCTAAAGCCGATCCAGATAATTACAGAACGAAGGCAAGGGAACAAAAAGGTCACGAAGCTTTCTGGTCTCGAGTCCTTTTTGATAGATGCGGAGGCATTGGCTTCAGAGCTTCAGAAGAGGTTTGCTTGCAGTACAACAGTATCAGAACTCCCTGGTATGGGTTACATTAGTGTGTCGTAATTTGACTTTGTTATATGTCTCTTCTTCTCTCTGCGTTGCGATTATGCTTCTGTGTGTTTTGGCATGTGCCGAGGAACTGTGGTGCCTCTTTGTGTATTTCATGATTTGGTTAGAGTGAGAAAAGCAACTTCTTTTCTTTCTTTGTCTTATGCTTGTTGTCTTTTTTAGTAGGTGGTCTTGGCAAAATTAAGGGTGAGAGACTTTTCACATCTCTATGTTACAATAGTGGTGAAATACTTTTGATTTAAAATCAAAGTATATTAGCATATGAGAACTTTGTGGTTATTGCTGCATTTTGTCATACATAGCTAGTAAGTCATAGATGTTACTGAAGCAATACACTAAGACCAAAAAAAATAGAAATAAAAAATAAAAATTCTAGGCAGTTTTTCATTGTATGAGCAATTCTTTGATAGTTGGGTTTAAGCACTCTTCATGTGAAGATGCCCGAGAACAACGGGAAGATTGTTATTCATTTTCATCAGTTATTGTAATAGTGTCTTCTTGCATGTGAGAGCGTTAGATTTTCAGTCTGTTACTTGAAAAGGGCCTGCTACTCTTGTTCATTATATCTAATCGATCTTTTTGCATACAAAAAGGTAAAAAGGGGCTTGAAGTTTTGGTCCAAGGTGGTGTCATCGAAGATCTCGGAAGACATCTTGTCGAACAGTATGGCGTCCAAAAGAGATACATTGAGGTTCTTGACAAGACCAAGAAGTACTAAGGTTAGTTTTTGCTGGTTGAGCAATCGAGGTTAAGCTCACCTAGGCACTGCCATGTTGCTCTTTAAACATCTTTTTCCACATTTTCCACTCTCCACCCTAAAGAAATTGAGATAACATCTTTTTTATATTTATTTTGCCAAAAACCATTAGGTATTTACTACCTGAACATCATTGACAATGGGCATTCGGATTGGAGTGCTTTTCAGTTCTCTATAAATGATTATTAGATAGATTTCTACCTCGTTGAGTGTAAGAAGAACTGGCGGCAGCAATATAATACAGTACTTTTTAGTGCATAACATCTACATGGATAAAAGCAGAAAAATTCGATTCTGTAGATAATCTAGATGGGAAATTCTGCACCCCACAAAAATCTAAAATTACAAATTAGGAGCTCTTTGCATGCTATATTTCTCTTAAGCTGAATGTTTGGCACACTTTTTGCTCTTTTAGGTGTCGGCATATGCTTTGAGGTTCTAAGAAGCACTGGTGACGTGATGGCATTTCTTATATCAAATGGCTTCTCGGTTATTTCAATAAGCATTTGTGGTCAGGATCGTATCCTCTTGAATTTGAGGATGCATATACAGAACTAGTCTTTATGTACAGTCACTGAAATTATTGTTCTCAAGTCCAGTTTTAGTTGTTGGACATCTTTTGTATTTTGGAGCCCCAAATCTTTTTACGATATGCTTTTCAGTTGTGACAATAGATCTAAGTCAGAAGTTTATTCTTAATTGTCCCTCTTTTTAATTTTGGAAGAGTGTTAGGTGGTAAAGATGATTGTGCTGATCATTAATTTCTCTTTGATTTTCGGCCTTTCTTTTGATTGTGCTCAATTTCTAATCTTTAGCTTTCGGCCTAAACGCATGCAGCAGCAACGGTCTCTGGGAACGAATCCTAGTAGAGAGATGTTGGTAGGTAGCGGTATCTGATGCTGCTGCCTCAAACTGCAGGAATATGTTCTTTTTCTGGCTCGACGACGAGAGAAGAGCCTTCGAGGCGTGCTTGAATGAACGCCTCCATATCCTCGTACATTCTGATGCGAACAAATAGCAACTTTTTGTTGGCATCTGCTTTTCTTACTATTTCATTCCTTACATAGCTTTGTTAAACAAAGAATCTTGGGTTTTGGGTGGCTTAGTGTTGGTTCCTCAAATAATGCATCAACTGTTGCTCATATTATATGCCTTTATTATGCTCTATAAATAAGTCAGCAAACTCGACATATGCTGGAATAATACCATATCCCATTTCACACTAACTTTTAAGAATCTAGTGATTTTTTTTTTTTTTTTAAGACAACAAAACGTTTCATCTAAATAACTGATTGCTTTATGCGTTTCTTCTTTTTCTTTTTCTTTTTCTGGAAGGGGTAAATTTGTTATTGAGAAAAAATAGAGAAGAAGACATCTGAATAGAAAACTACACCATCAACACGTACTAATGGTGTTTTAAATTATGTAAAGAAAGAATCTGACGCGCAAAGAGATTAAAAATTGTTTAGTGTGGTAGTAATTAGTATGGTATCTGGTCCTAACCAGCAATGCTTGCCAAAAAGTTGATAAAAACACATGCAGATATTGATATGAAATTATTAGAGAGAGAATCAGATCAATATCAATCCCATGCAGATTTTCATATGAATAGAGAGAGAGAGAGAGAGAGAGAGAGAGAGAGAGAGAGAGACCTTTAATTGTCAATCTATTTATATGGCAGTTCTGCTTCTTCTCTTTCCAACAAACTTGAGCTGAAACCTCTCAAAATCAAACTATAACCAGCCTTGAGTAATAGAGAGATGGTGAAGAGGGGAGAAAACGAATGGCTAAACGGCTATTTGGAGGCGATTTTGGATATTGGAACTGCGAGGAATGGGAAAAGAGACGCAGAGAGCAAAAAAGAAAGCAAAAAGAGTAGTACTGCAAGAAAAAAAGTTGATGATGAAATGGTGAGGTTGGAGAAGATAGAAATCCAGAAGCATAAGGAAGATAGGCTATTCAATCCTACCAGCTACTTTGTTCAAGAAGTTGTCAATGGTTTTGATGAGTCTGACCTCCACCGTACGTGGGCTAAGGTACGTACATACATACAGCTGCGTTTGCTACCGAGTTTAAGCCATTCATGTTCTGCACTCACAGGCACAAGTTCTCTCTTCCACCAGCCTTTTTTTTTTCTTTTAACATAGTGAAGATGTATCCTGCTGCATTTCTTTGCCAACATTAGATTGTTTTCTTCTTATTTTACTTGTTTGATATAAAGTGAATTAATTATCCATGCATGATTTGTTTATCAAGATATGATCTATCTGATAATTTAGCAACTTCTCCCTATAAATTGTAACTTGTGAGATTGGTTTTGGATGGACAGATGATAGCTACTAGGAATTCTCGTCACCGCAACAACAGGCTCGAGAATATGTGCTGGCGTATTTGGCATCTCGCTCGCAGAAAGAAACAGGTGATCACACCCTTTTCTCATCTCCATTGTTCACTCATAATTGTAACTTGTAAGCTGCTGCTATATCATGTTAAGCTGCAATGTTTTGTTCTATTCTGTTGTATCTGCAGATAGCATGGGATGCAGCACAAAAACTAGTAGAGTGGAGATCCGAGAGAGAAAAAGGGCGTAGTGATGCTGCACAGGATCTCTCGGATCTCTCTGAAGGTGAGAGGGAGAAAGGAGGAGAGTCTACTCCTCAAACTGCCTCAATCAAAGACGACATGTCAAGAGTCAGTTCGAATACTAGCCTTTGGTCCGATGACAAATCTCGACACCTATATATAGTTCTCATAAGGTAATTAGTAAGCTATCTTTGCTAGCTTGCTTTTCCTCATAAGCAGCTCTAAATCCAAAGATGAAAATTCAACATATATAGAAAGATAGAATGAATTAGTTGTTCATGTAATGTTCAATGCTTAACATGTAGTCTTCATGGACTGATTCGCGGAGAAAATATGGAGCTTGGACGAGACTCTGATACTGGTGGCCAGGTACTTCTAATGCATAACCATTTTTTTATTTTTTATTTTTTTGAAGTAAATAAGTGGATATATTACAATTGTTGATCAGGTGAAGTATGTTGTGGAGTTAGCAAGATGTTTGGCCAACATGGAAGGGGTACACCGAGTGGATCTTCTCACGAGGCAAATTACTTCGCCAGAGGTTGACTCCGCCTATGGTGAACCCGTGGAGATGCTTTCATGCCCCTCTGATGGATTCGGTAGCTGTGGGGCCTACATTGTCCGTATCCCTTGTGGCCCGTCTCACAGTTATATACAAAAGGAGTCTCTGTGGCCTTACATTGCGGAGTTTGTTGACGGAGCTCTCAGCCACATTGTCAGCATGGCGAGAGCTTTAGGCGAGGAAGTCAATTCTGGGAAACCGGCATGGCCTTATGCTATTCACGGCCACTATGCAGATGCAGGGGAAGTTGCAGCGCGCTTGTCTGCTGTCCTAAATGTGCCAATGGTGTTAACGGGTCACTCGTTGGGAAGGAACAAGTTGGAGCAGTTGCTTAAGCAGGGGAGGCTCTCTAGGGAGGACATTAACACCACTTATAAAATAATGAGGAGAATCGAAGCTGAGGAGTTGGGGTTGGATTCGGCTGAGATGGTAGTAACAAGCACCAAGCAAGAGATTGAGGAGCAGTGGGGTTTGTATGATGGTTTTGATATACAGATGGAGAGGAAGCTACGGATAAGGAGACGGAGAGGAGTGAGCTGCCTCGGACGATACATGCCAAGAATGGTGGTATGGACTCTATTTTTCATTGCTACAATTCAATATGGAATATCATCATAAGATTAGAGATGTTTGAATGCTTTCCTCAATATAAAAATCTTTTATTTCCGTTGTGCTATAATTGCATCGAATTTGCTGTATCGTAGGTTATACCACCCGGTATGGACTTCAGTAGTGTGGCAGAGCAACTGTCATTAGACAGTGAAGGAGATCTCAAATCAATGATTGGTTCCGACAGGACCCACAAACGGCCAATACCTCCGATATGGTCTGAGGTTTGTTTCTGTTACTAATCATAAAAAATGCACAACACACACTGCTTCAGAAGAATGCCAATCAATGAATGCTGATTAATGGCCTCAAAATGCACAAGATTGATGAAGGTGTTACCTTGAATCGAATGCAGATAATGCGTTTTTTCACGAATCCTCACAAGCCTATGATACTAGCGTTATCCCGTCCAGATCCAAAGAAAAACATAACGACTTTACTCAAGGCTTTTGGAGAATGCCAGCCCCTTCGAGAACTGGCAAACTTGGTAGCTTCACATTTATGTTCAACTTTTCCTGCTGATCAGAAGTAGTAGTAATCTAAGACTAACTCCTAATCTTGCAGACACTAATATTAGGTAACAGAGACAATATTGACGAAATGTCCAACAGCAGCTCGTCTGTTCTTACAACGGTACTCAAGCTCGTTGACAAGTACAACTTGTATGGTCAGGTAGCTTATCCAAAGCATCACAAGCAACCGGAAGTTCCTGAAATATATCGACTGGCAGCCAAAACCAAGGTAAGTAATGTAATGTAATATTATGGTGGATAAGGCAGTTGTTATGATGCTACAACTGATCAATATTAACATTGATTTGATGGATCTGTTTTGAAGGGAGTTTTTATCAATCCAGCTCTAGTCGAACCATTTGGTCTCACTCTCATCGAGGTCAGTATGCAACGAGCTGCGTTGCAATTTATGGCAGGCCACTTCAGTTAATAACATTTTGAAACTTCATGCTTTTCTTCAGGCTGCTGCTTATGGACTACCAACTGTTGCCACCAAAAATGGCGGACCTGTCGACATATTAAAGGTAATATACTCTTGTGGCTATTCTCAACTATTATTTGTAGAAACTCAAGCAAGAATAACTAAAGAGCTTGTTATTGTCAAGTTTGAGGTCCAAGTACCTAATTAAGTACTGATGAAGCAGGCACTGAATAACGGTTTGCTTGTCGATCCACATGATGAAAAAGCCATCTCGGATTCTCTTCTAAGGCTTGTTGCTGACAAAAACCTATGGCAAGACTGTCGGAGAAACGGTCTGAAAAATATCCACAAGTTCTCATGGCCGGAGCACTGTCGAAACTACCTTTCCCACATTGAGCATTGCAGAAATTACCACCCAACGAATCATCTCTCTGTCGTGCCAATTCCTGAGGAACCACTAAGTGAATCACTCCGTGGCGTTGAAGATCTTTCCTTAAAGTTTTCTGTAGATGTGGATGTCAAGGCTAATGGGGAGCCTGATTCAGAAACTAGCAGCCACCAGAAAATCATTGATTTTCTACAGGAGAAGGCAACTTCTGTTAGAAAATCAGTAAATACTTATTGTCCAGGGAGAAGGCAAGGGCTGTATGTGATAGCCGTCGACAGTTATAACAGTAATGGAAGCCTGGCTGAGGAATTACCATTGATAATCAAGAATGTTATGAAGGTTAAGCGCACGGGGATAGGTTTTGTACTGTTGACAGGTTTGAGTTTGAAGGAGACGAAGGAAATGATGGGGACTGAGGTGAAACTAGAAGAGTTTGATGCATTGGTTTGTAGCAGTGGAAGTGAAATGTGTTATCCTTGGAGGGATTTGGATTTAGACGAAGAGTACAAATCCCACATTGAGTACCGTTGGGCAGGTGAAAATGTGAGATCTGTAGTAACGAGGCTTGTCAATGTAGAGAACGATGATGTGCAGAGCTCAAGATGCTACTCATATAGCATTAAACCTGGAGCCAAGGTATATTGTCATCAATCTTCTCTCTCATACAAATATATATAATGAATCACATACATGCAAATGTGACAGGCTCAGAGAATAGATGATCTAAGGCAGAGGCTACGTATGAGAGGACTGCGGTGCAACATGGTATATACTCGCGTTGCGTCCAGATTAAATGTTATACCATTGTTTGCTTCAAGAGCTCAAGCACTAAGGTGCGCGTCTTTCAATTTTTTCAAATCATTTTATTTGATGGAGTTGTATTGTTTAATCCTAATGCATCTCTGTTTACCTTGTGCAGATATTTATCCGTAAGATGGAGTATAGACCTGAAGAAAGTGATCTTATTTACGGGGGAAAGAGGGGACACGGACTATCAAGATTTGCTCGGAGGTGTACACATGACTATTGTCCTCAGAGACTCTGTTGTTTATGGTAGTGAGGATGACTTCAAGAAAGATGACATGATCATCTCTCATAATAACATGAAAATAACTGTGGCAGAGGGCTTTCAAGTCCATGACATCTCCAAAGCCTTGGATTATTTTCATCAGATGTGAGTCATGGATGTGATATTAGCAGCACGAGTGACTGCACGTAGGGCGGTGAGTCGGACCATATTTCCGACAATAATGTAAAAGATAACAAAGCACATGAGGGTGGATAATGTAAGTAACTTATTACTTGAATCATGACTAGATAGAAAGCATAGGCAATGATATTTGATATTTCTCCTTTTTTATTTGTCAACACCAATAGTGTAGCATATTTGATAATATTGGTTATTGGTACAAGCTAAGAATATGTCGAAAGGTACATCTTTAAAATTCCTGCTACGTTCCTTCTTCCTCTTCCAGCTGCCAAACTCATTTATCCAGGGTAACACAGTATTCCTCACCACAAGAGCACCTAACTTTTTGTGAGATCTCCTGAAGAAATGGATGAATCTTTGATCAATGAAATAGTTATACGACTGTTAATATATTAAAAACGAAGAATGTGATACAGATTTCAGAGGGATGAGGAGAAAAGCTATAATACCAAGAGCAAAACTATAATGCCAAGCTCACATGTATTGAATGAAAACTTTAAGAAAGAGTGGCAAGCTCACTTTCAATCTCATAATCTGAAGTTGCAGGGACTGCACATACTCAGCTTCTCCAGCTTTATCGGATAAGAGCGCCTCAAGCTCCTCTTTCAAGCTTTTCTCACCCATCTCCCTAAGTTCTGGCTGCAACCACCACCACCATCATCAGATATTGGAAACATATAAGAAGGAGAATATATTGGTTTCTTAGTTTGTTCATGGGGTATTATGCTGCCCATAAATGACTGCAACCCAATGAACTTCATCAACCAAACCACGTTATATTCCAGAAAAGTAGGTACATATTAAGTATAAGAGAAAAGGAATAGGAGTCTGCAAACTATTGCAATTCACCTTGAAGTCATTCATTTTAGCCTTCACTAGCTCAACAGACTGCCTCAGCTGTAACACCAGAATAGTCATGGAAAATTGTCAAGTGTTGTTCATTTCAGCTACAATATGCATCCTTGTATTATGGGATTGGAGGAAGGATATGTACCCAAACCGATAACCAATTACTCATATGCATACCAAGTTGGAAAGGAAAACAATGTGTTTCCAGAAACAGGATGATTATACGAACCTCAGTATTCTCCAAAACAAGATTTGATTTTAGTTGCTTTATTTCATCGAATTTGGTCTGAGCAGCTTGAAAATCCATCATCATGCTTTGATCCACGCCATTTGGGAACTCTGGAAATCATCAAGGCTTTGTTATTTGAGTAAGATCAATTACCATTAGAAGATAATATTGCTGAGTCCTTTACATCCATCGAATGGCCAGAAATAATAGGAAATCTTGCCACAAATGGAAATCAAGAAAATGCATATTTCATACCTTTTATTCCATCGCTATTTTCATTTACCTGCAAGATTAATTAGTAATGATTGACAAAAAATCCTCAAAGGAAGAAAACATGGCAAGAATAAAACAGTTGGATTCATAATTTTTGGCCTCCAGAAAACTGGAAATCTGATGCACTGAGTTTTATTTTTTTGAAGTTAATTTTCGTACTTAGAGCCTGAAACTATACTAGCATGATGTATCAGAGTAGGGGAAGCATTAATATAAGGATGTCAAGAGCGTTATTTAACATCAAACAAGGCAACGAATACCAAAGTGGTATACCCACTTTATAAAGACATTACCAAGTCATGAAGCCTAAAAAATTTGTGCGATGGAAGAAGTTGATAAATTACCAAGTCATCTCTGGGTTTTGAGCAAAAATTCTGAGTTTTGACCCACTTCTGCATAATTAAGTACAAGCCGTATGTCACTGAAAAATACTGCATGGACAATCTGGAGAGTTTATAGACGATCTCAGACCTGTTGTTTTTTTATCAGTCCGCTGATTTCCTCAGTAACCTTCGTATACTGTGCACTGTGTAAGAGCAAAACATGTTAGCAGATGTTATTTCGTAGCTTCGAGATATATGATCCACTTGTTACCTTCGATCCACAAGTTTTGCTGACAGGCTCAGATTTTCCTGTTGCATGAGCCCCAAAGTCTGCATGTCGAGAGGAAACAAGACTAGAATAAACTCAGTTATTGTGTCAAATGCATACCATGTTTGTTGTACCTTTTTATGTCTCTCTACCAACATGACCTGTATATAACCAGAAACATGACCCATGCAAGAAGAAATAATAGTTCCTGTTGATTTTGGATGTTAGCATCTAAGGAAAAATACCATCAAAGTGATAGACTCATCTTATAATCTCTTGTATAAGGAAGCAGTTATGGTCAGTTAATAACAAATCTTCTACTAATACATAAAGATATTCTCTCATCCCTTAATTTACTACCCTTAGCAAACTGCTTCATGGATACTGTGTACTGCATGCTAATATAAGTGATGCATGGATCTCTAAAGGATATTAGAGTGGGCAGTCACAATCAGCACCACGTGAAGAGGACCCAAAATGGCTTGCGCAGGGACTCATAAAAGCAGAAAAGTGGTTTTCGTAATCTGATGCATATTTGTAGAAATCTCACAATGACATAAATCATTCTTTTAACTGAGAGCAAAAGAATATGAGCAGCAACAGGTTGATCCAAACAGTTTGAATAGCGTAAGGCTTCAGATTTCTTCACTAGTTTAGTGTAACCTTACATTTGAAATTAATAGGTTTGGTAGCTCATTGAGAAAGTGTAAGGAAATACTTCAGACAGGCTGACTTCTTTAAACAAGAAAAAAAGTATGTAAAAGTTATATGTTCTTCCTTCAGAGCAGAATAATATGCATACAGGTGTGCATCCACCAATCATATGTACCTTACTAAGGGTGTAAGAATCAGCTTCAAGAGAAACGATTTTCTTCTGTTTTTCCAGAATATGCGAGCAGATCTCTCCCTTGGCTTTAGCTTTCTGATCAGCTTCCTCCTTGACTTGCTTAGTTTCGCTCCTCACTGCATTTTATTGAAAACGAAAGGATTTAAGTGCACAAAATTCCAATCATGACAAAAAAAATGTTCAAAAACAGAAGAACAACAACTCCAAAACCAAATCGTACGACACTCGCGCCAGAAAACCTCATTAAAAATGTCGAGTATGAGCTTAAGCATGTGCCAGAAAACCTTCATTAAAAATGTCGAGTATGAGCTTAAGCATGTGCCAGAAAACTTTCATTAAAAATGTCGAGTATGAGCTCAAGCATTGCAATGAGCAGGCGCACGAAGAAGATAAGGAAAACGGCTATGAAAAATAAATTATTCTGAATACTATACGGAATAAACCAAGCAATCGCTCTCAGCACAACAGAACAACTATAAAATTGGGAGAAGCTTTTTACTTCAAACAACCTGAATCGAGATCCTTTTGGAGAGTCTCAATAGTAGTGCTCTGCATATGCTCCTCCATTGACATTTTAGCTGCGTGATCCGCCACATCTGCAATTCAGTGGATTTACTTTCAATCTCACATTTCGAAAGCTAAACAACATTCACCAACAGAATTTCGAGTGTAACTCAAGGATTTAACGAGAGATACACGACCGATTCCAAAATTATCGAGAGAGAGAGAGAGAGCACCGTTGATCTGAGAGCGGAACGTCTTCATGTACTGAAACAATTCCTCCATTGACGCTGCTTGCTGAGCTGATCTGTCGATGGAAATACATTCAGATCTGTAGCATATTTTTGAAAAATGAAAAGTAAACTCAAATTCCAGATTGAAAAAAATGATCGATCATTCCCCAGACCTACCTTCAGTATGTGAGGATTGATTGAGAATGAAATTTAAAATGTTAGATAGAGAGGGAGAGTTGTTATTTGTTAATCGATCCTTTTATAGCCGTGGTTTGGAGGGAAAAATGGGGAAAGTTCTGGTGCAGGTCCGGTGTAGGAAGAGTAGGGTGAGGTGGCAGGGTTAATTTTGGAAGAATGTACAAACACGTCAGCTACCTATATCAAGTAAGTTTAACTAAACATAAACTGTTGATTGATTGAATTAGCTAGCATATAGAGTGAGAGAGTGGGATTGGGAAAGCTAGAAAAGCTCGATCTTCTTGAAGAAAGAGACGAGAAGAAATGGCGGCGCTGATCTCACGATGGGATCGGCAACAGCGGCAGCTTCGCGTCCAAAGACGCAGCGTTTTTCCGCCAAAACTTGGCTTGTTTTCATCGAGGAAGAAACTCTTTCGGTTCCTACTAATTTCCCTCGCCATTATTGCGATTCTTCCCCCTCTCTACTTCCATTTCAGCCTCCGCCGCTTCCGCCAGGTCCCTTCTCTTTTGTATTTGTGTAATTTAATTAATTTGATTGATTTGTATATACTTAGATGGATGGTGGTGTTTCCGGTGTTATTAACTGGACTCTCTTCTTCCACTCTTCCTACTTTGCAGTTGCATTAATTAATTGTGGCTTAATTAATCATTGATTTGGAATGTTAGCGAGAAAGTGACTGATCCGAGCTGCTTGGTTAATACCTTTCTGAGACATATTTGAGTGACTGTTAATCTGTTATTATGTCATTTCGTCGTCTTATTTGTTGGCAATGGCATGTATATGTATATGCAGGTGCAACTACAAAAGTGCAGTTGGATGTCAAGTCCACCTTTAGTGTGTGCCCATGGGGGTGACTCAACCAAGGCTTTTCCCAATACTGTAGGCATCTTATCTCTCTATATATTTACTTGCCTCATTTCTTTTGCACATATTCACTCCAGAATGCGCACCACTGTCGTCCTTCCTTCCTTAGTCAACAACCTATCACCGTTATGTGTGATGAATGAATGAAAATTTTGTGTACACAGATATTTGTCTGATGATTCATAAGATATCTATTGGAGTATAATGACACGAGAAAAAGATGATATTTTGTTGATAAGAAAAACTCTATTTGTCAGGTACTTAGAGGGTGTTTGGCTTAGCTTTTAAGCTCCTTAAAATAGCTTATAAGTTGTTCATAATTAAGGATTTAAGAGCTTATAAGCTGTTTTAAGGAGTTTTTAAGCTCAGCCAAACACCCCTTTAATATATTGCAATAATGTTGTTTTTCCCTCGTGTGTGCCCTTTCCTGATCTGCTTAATGCAGTTCCTTATATGGTCCTTCTACTGAGGGAGGTAGATGTCAAATTCACAAATCGCTCTAAAATTATATGCATTGCAATAATGAATTGCCTTCATTTTTTTGTGGCAGATGGATGCTTATCGCATTGCTTTAAGTTCTCGAGCAGATTGCGTTGAGATTGATGTGTCTCGTTCTTCAGATGGATTTTTGTTTGCTGTTCATGATAGGTAACCCCCTCCCTATTGTGTAATTAAGATATTCACTGGTTTATCTCCTTTGGCTATGTATTTATTCTATGTTCTCGTCATGCTTTAAGATGATTACTCACAATTGGCAGCATATTTCTCCAAGGTGCTACTAAGTTGACTGAAAGTAGCAGGACTTGCAAGAGTATTGAGTATTTAAAAATTATAAGCATAACACTCCTTTTGGGGGCTCAGATCTAGCTGAAACATTGCAAAAAGTAACATGATGCCAAGACTATTTGAAGAATGTGTTTTTTTAATGTACAGATAAAAGGAAATGGGATTTGAGGCAGCTTAATTTTTCTCTACAGTTGCTGATATTTAAGAAATCATCATGAATAGCTAAGTTATTCTAAAGAAAATTGCTGGAGAGAAATTAATAAGAAACAGAGTAGCCTTCATATACCAAACTACATGACATATAACAGTCTTTGAGTTAGCTATATGGCGTTATAAATGGTCGTGGATTTGGGACTTATGATTGTTCCATAAGCACTCAAACAAGAAACCAATTATGACAACCTAAAGATAGAAGAAGCACTGCAACAACTTTTCTCAAGTTCCATTGCTGTTTTGTAAAAAATGTGCTGGAATGTTGATTCTCACATATTACAGGCAGGGATCTGCAGCGACTATCTGGAAATAGTTCTTCTAAAGTTGGTTATTTGAGCATGAAAGAGGTGGGCTGTTTTCTAGAATGTCAAATACTTGAGAGTTATTGATCAACATCTGGGATCTTGATGTACTGAATTTCTGTAGATTGCAGATCTTGGTTCCAAAAATCACCAATCCTTAAAGTTCAGTGATTTAAATATTCCAACCATCGAAGATGCATTAAGGGTAAGATGAAGAATTTTGTCTCTCTATCTAATAAGAAAATCTCGGAACAAAGTTGTTAGGTGATTATGACCAGAAAAAGAATGCATGTCATCTTGATCTTGCAAATAGAACGAGTTGCATGCCACCACATCAACCCTCATTTAGAGCCTTCCAGAGACAACTAAAAATCTGTTTGAGATGGACTGAAGCTGAATTTCTTTCTTGATTCTTTTAATCATCTCCACCAATCAAATATGAGCTCCTAGATATTCCGAGTCTTCTAAGCTTGGTTTTATTGTGGATCAGTTGGTATCAGGTTCAGTTAAGCAGGTGATTCTCGATGCTAAAATTGGACCTCCACAATATGAGAAAGGACTTGCAAAGGATATCCTTTCTGTTGTAAGTTTTCTTTGTTGTGGCCAAGAGCCGCGCTTGTTTGTGTACTCATTGTGGGAAATAAATTTGACTATGGTGAAAGTTTTGGTTTTGATGTATCATGTTCTATGGTATTGGTTTAAATGAGATTCCTTTTGTATGGCAGTGCACTTCCTTTACACCAGCGCATATGTGGTTTGAAATAAGTAAAACTTCGTTTGCTTGATTGTTGTGAATTAACTTGCAATCTAATGAAAGAAAATGCTGGATTGTGAGATAGAAAATGCGAGTTGTGTATTTATTGGTGTTTGGAATTGGTTTGGCCCATAATATTCCTCCTCTTACACACTAAATTCAAGTTCTTTTGAAACTTTTGATCAACTTAGATTTGTTCTCCAAATGAGGAGCATGGATAATATGCAATTTATCGTGAGAGATGCTTGCAAATATTGTTTGTTTGATTGCAGTAAATTAACTTATAATCCAAGAATAAAATGCTGCAGTGTAAACAGAACATGCTACTCTTTTTCGATATTGTTTATGTTTTTTGAGTTGTTTTAATTTTCAGGACCTTGTTAACTTCCCCAGCGCAATTCAATAAAGATCTAATTTTTTCTTCCACCTATTTTCTTCCATGCTTTTTGACTGCCAACAGCTCTATATAGATCCAACGATTCTTTCTATTCTGTCTTCTCCAGTGAAAGGTGAATCATTTATCTTCTTAAATGATTGCTAACTTAATATTATACTCTTTTACAGGTAGAAAGAACCAACTGCAGGAACTGCATTGTCTGGGCAAAAAGTGACAGCCTAGCAAAGGAACTAATTAGGCTATCCAAAGATACAATGGTAAAAAGAAGGTTAAACTGTCATGTTTTTCTTACATTCTTATCCGTAAAAGTAATTTGACCATTTTAACTTGGTGATATTCTTCCCTTAACTTTTTGGATTATGTTATATCAGAGATGAGTATGAAATGATTAGATTTTGGCAACAGGAATTTAGAGAATGGTTAGAAGAGAGAAAGCACTTTGTATGTGTGTGTGTGCGAGTCCGAGAGAGGTGAGTGGGCGGTACCTGTGATATATTCTCTTAAGGTTAATCTTAAGATGAAATATGGAGCAAAACAAAACTTGACCAGAAAATAAACTAGTTGTTCTTAGAATAACTACAACTCCAATAACAATTAGGTTGTGTTGCTGTCCATTTCCAAAACTTGAAAGATTTTGATTGATTGAATAGTTACTACATGTGAGGTTGATCTGTGTTTTTATGAAGGTGGGGTATATCGTAATGATGGATCCATCAACTGGAAGTAGGATGAGAGTGTTGAGGATGAAAGGTGCTGGGGTGGTTGGCGTGTACCACCCATTAATCGATGAAAAACTAGTGAAAATTCTGCATGGGTAAGAAGAAACTAAAGTGAACTTATCTAGGAGCAATAATAGTTGCAGTCAGTATAAATGATTGATGTTATGTGTTGTGATGAGTTTGACAGGAGGAATAAGAAGATTTATGCATGGACTGTTGATGAAGAGGAGTGGATGCAACGAATGCTGTCGGAGCGCGTGGATGCAGTGGTGACGAGTAATCCTTCTCTGATGCAACAAGTTATGCAAGATGTGAGGAAGCAATGCTTTGAACAAGGCTATTCTTTTACTTCGTAGCGATAGATGATACCCGAGAAGAAGCTCGAGTTAGGATCCTCTGGTTCACAAATATGTGCCCCGATTCGTGGACGTATAACTCTTCCACTTATGCCTCCTGGGCTTTACGAATATGCACAAGTTGAGAGCTTTGTGTGTCTAAACATGATGAAATAGATTTTTGGTATAAAAATGAATGAAATGGATTTTTGGTATAGTGGGCTAACATTACTAAACTCTCACACAAGTAATAACTGGTACTAACAAATTGAGGCTCGGCTGATTTCTCTCCTTTCTAGTGTACAACATTTCTACTTTTGTAGTGAGAAAAAGGAAATTGAAATGCAGAAAGAGAAAAGAGTATGTAAACTTGTAAAGTTATCTTTTCACAATCTTTGTTTTTCTTGACCTATAAATTAATTTGCAAATTCTTACTCATGAGAACAAAGTGATTCCAATATCTAAGCATTCGAAATTTCCCCTTGGAATGACCTAGTAGCAAAAGTGGCATTTCAGTCTCAGGTTTGAATCTTCTGACACGCTCTCTATAGGTCGAGTCTGTCACACTTGTACTTGAAAAGTATAATTTACCTGCACAAGGAACGGGGTTTACTCATAGCGCTTGTACTTGAAAAGTATAATTTACCTGCACAAGAAATGGAGTTTACTCATAGCGTACTGAAGATAACGGCTGCGAAACATCTGAAATTAATGTAATTTATGAGATCAAGATCACTACCAACTAGGCCACATCTCCTATTCCTATTGGATGGGAAAGGAGAAGCATAGGTGTTGAGTGGGGCGGGAGATTGTACCAAAAAGGAATAATAACTTCAACACGATGTCGTTTTGCTGGCAATGATTCTGAATCTCTATAGCAGCAAGCAGCTTCAGCTTTCTTGATTATCAATGAAATCAGATTCCCAAATTTAATTTTAACCAACCATCATCCCACCGACCGTCTGAGTATCAGCCACAGAGCTACTGAAACTTTAAATTTTTTATGTAATTTTTGGTCAGAACACTGCGTGTGTATCATCCAAATTTTTCGAAATAAAGAAAGAGAAAGAAACAAATTTTATCTCGAATTGAGGGCAAGCTGCAGGATTCCATGAATTCTGCTTGATCCGCAGCTCACCCACTCCGCCCTAACAAAAGGATTCAATTTTCGTAGTTCCGAGAGCAATTTCAGAACGATGGCGAAACGATTTGGATTTGGATTTTTAGTCTCTTGGTCTCGAAGAAAAATTGTGGACCCTCTTCACCAAATCCTTCGCCGGTTAATCTCTTTCCCAATTTCAATCCTTTACTTTTACACTTCTTCTTATAATTTTTGCTCTATTGCTTGTTATGTTTACTGAAATGGTTGGATTGATTTGATAGGGGAGCCGAGCCCAAGCAGCTAGCATTCTCCGCTGCGCTGGGAATCACCTTAGGACTCTTCCCCATCTGCGGTATGTTCCTTTCTTCTGCATATCTATCTCGTTTTTATCAACTATTACTGTCACTAATTCAGCTCATTGCTAACTTTTTTCAAATTGAAATTACCGTATCATTTCTCATTCATGCAGCTTTGAGCTGAAATTGATCGTTTCGTTTCTATGGGGGTTTTGGAATAATGATAAAATTTGCCCTCAGATTTCTATATTTGCATTCTCTCTTTCTCTATATGTTCCTAAATCCTAGTCTGAGACATCACAGAAGCATACTCCCATAGTGTAATACGATCTGTGATCATATATGAAATACTCATGTATTTGTGGAAACTATTTTTCTTCAGCTTCACAAACTTAAAGTTTTGGTATCAATTAATGCTTTGTTATTGTATGTTTGATTTCACTCCCTCATGAATGGTCTTATAGTTGCTGTTTTTGTCATTATCCATTCAAGGCCTTGATCAATTTGGAAGTGCAACTGGTCAATTTGTTTGGTGATTAGATATCCTGTATTAACTTTTTGCTAAAGTATGCTATCTTGTGTCCCTTCTTTGCATATGCTAAATATCTGATATTATGGGCCGCAAAGATGTATGTGCTGTGGCGCAAATGGATTTTCTTGACTGATATGGATAGCCGACTTATACTTGGAGTTTGTCATTTTCACTAGGGGTTACTGTGTTTTTATGCGGAGTAGCAATTGCGGTACTTGGATCTCATTGTCATGCTCCAACCGTAATGCTGACTAACTTTATAGCTACTCCTATTGAGTTGAGGTAATCCTTTTTCAAGCTCAAGTCAATTATCAGTCCGTTTTGTAATTCAATTTTCCCAGGCATTACATGGATCATTGAGTATGAGTTCATTGCCACTCTATGTTCCCTCAATGCAAGGATCTTTGTAGTACTAGTTAGTGTAGTGATGCTCTCTGTTTCTGCCTCTAACCATCAAAATGGTGATGTGGCCTTTGATGTATCTTATTTGAGTTAAATTGCTAAAGTGCATGATTTTACATGTTGCGAGAACCAGGCTTTTCTGCACTATGGTTGTGACTCTGCACTTCTGCTTATTCCTCTTCTTTATATTGGTTGGTAGTGTATGCACAAATGGAATTTGGAAATACTTTAGTCTTATGAGCTTACCCCTTTAGTCTGTGACTGTGGTGATATTCGATATTCTACTAGAGAAGAGAGTAAGTTGTCATCATGTCACGTGATTTATAGTTGCTAGTATATATTATAACTGCTGATTTTTCTTGCCCAAGCCAAGCACTAGAAATATTGAACGATCAATCTCAGAATCATGATCTTTTGTATTTCTTCTCTAAACAGTCTGGTGATTCCATTTCTACGATTTGGTGAATTCATCACTGGTGGACCTCATTTCCCTCTAACTTCTGATGCTCTTAAGAAGGTCTTCACTGGAAAAGCTTCATGGGAAGTGTTGCAGAGCATTTTCCATGCGGTATGCAACCCAGTTGACATTTGCATTCACATCCATCTCCTCCTCTCTACTGTTTATAATATGCAAGAAAACTAGGGCAGCTTTTCTTTTGCCTGTGTCGTTGAACAGATGAATTGATATACTATTATATTTATATACAGTTGCTGGGATGGGCTGTTGCTGCACCATTCATCTTAGGAGGCCTCTATCTGTTGTGTTTGCCATGTTTCAAGATGTTGGTTTATAAGTTCTCGACGGTTCCTTCGAGCCCCAAAAAGCCACTCAGCTCGATTTCGAGCCCAAGAAAGTCTCTCAACTCCCCCACCGAAGTTAGGCTAAAGGTCAGGGACGTATGATCGAATGTCGATTTCATCTACGGTACGCCGTTGCCATGAAAAATGGACACACCTGAGTTGAGATGTAACTGTTTCAGATAAGCTGTACAGGTTGCTTCGCTAGCATGTAAATGTTGTATCCTAATATGGCCTATATTTCTGCTCAGACATTAATATAAAGTCCTTTTCTTCTGGTGTTTATTTGTCTTATTGCTTTCGCAAGAGCCATCATCATCCATCGTGAATATGACGTTTCGTATTATTATAAACATGATATTAGTTTTTTCCTTTTTTTTAAAATCTTGTCATGCATTAGCTGTACAAGAGAACGAAAGGCAGTAGTGATTAATGCTGATTTAATCTTAATTAGTCAAATAAATTAGAAAGAAAGGATGCATGCATGGGGGCATGTGGTTGAACAGAGCATTCAAGGCTTATTAATTTATGTTAATGAAGGATTATGATTCGAATATTATGTAGGATATTTTTTAGATTTGAATTGAGAGGGGTTAAAGAATTAGGACGTGATAGTTTGCAGGGATAATATTCTATTTGGTCACACTGTAGTTTTAGTTTGCAGGGGTAATATTCTATTTGGTCACACTGTAGCCGGTCACATAAGTTAAAAATGGTAATATATATCCGGAAGCATAAACTCTGGGTGGAAATATGATTATTTTTATTTTTACAATCAACTTTCATTTTTCTCAAGTATGTGGTTGGTCACCGTATGATCGAATATCATTACCCTGAATAAAATATTAGTAATAATTTATTAGATTAAAGCTCAAATCAACTCATAAGTAAAGACAATTGTTGTATTAAGTAAGGTAGGTGAAGAGTGTTGCTTGTTCTTGATTGCTAAAGACGAACGACTTACAAGACGACACACACTATTTTTCACATACACTATGATGAATAAATAAATAATTTTTCCACCAACAATTTCAATTAAAATATTTTCACCTACATTGATTTGTGACAAATTCCAGTTTTTTGATATCAAATTCTAGTCTTAATCTTAATAAGTTTGACATTTCACCAAACGCCGTCGGCAAATAGAAGAAGATCCTACCTACATGATGAAATGAAAATATTACTGTGCACTTGAACAAACTGACAAACAAGATTTTTAGAGAGAGAGAAACCTCTCTCATTCTCTCTCTCTCTCTCTCTCTCTCTCTCTCCTCTATCTATTTAGCCCGCCCGCTATGTAGTAGTTGTCAAGATCTATGTCTCTATCTCTTCTTCTTTCCTGGGCGAGCTAATTCCAGATCTTATGCTCAAGCATTTCTCTTCTGAAACGTGACAAATCTATTCTCCCGCTCAATCTGTAGAGACAAGACAACCTTCCATTTCCATTTTCTCACTAATTTCCCGATTCATCCACTTTTTGCTTCAACAAATGCGATCTATTTTGCAGCTGAATGTTGGTGATGTCGTATAGTGTCAAGCATAGCATTTCAGAGCAAGGAGGAGGCAATGGTACCAGCACCAACAGCGCCGCCGCCGCCAATTGTTGCTCCACCGCTTCTTCTCAGCTCAAAATCTACCAAACTTTCATTTTTTCGGTCCCCATTTTCTTCACATTTATACTTCTCTTCTTGTTTTATTGGTTTTATCTCCGCCGGCGACGGGCGGACTGGTCTTCTCTCAGAATGAGGGCTAATAATTCCATCCTCATTTCTGAAATCGGCGATGATCTCTCCAGGGTATGCCCTTTTCCTTTTCTGATACCATTCTATTAATTTATTTATGTATCTAAATAATGCTAATTTACTTTTTTTTTTTTTTCTTGGTTGGTAGTGTGAACTTGGGCTAAAGAAGGAGCTGAGGGAGATGTTGCCTATTATCGTTTTCAATGAGAGCTTTTCTGTTAAAGACACGCAGTAAGTTGGGATTTATTCTCTCTCTCTCTCTCTCTCTTGGACCAGAAACAAGATTTTGCATCTTTTTTTCTTTATAATTACTTTAAATAGGTATATCTGCTGTATGTAAATTTGTTGGCTTCCTTCAATTATATTCTTTGTTCAAGATGTTAACTTGAGATCTTACTTTGAGATGCTATGAGCTGAAACTATCAGTGGGATTGGACAGTGTAGCTTAATTTGATATGGAAGTATTCATTTGATTATATGCAATGTCCTTTTCCTATCCTCATGTTATAAATCATCTGTTATCTGTAGTTTACTTGGTTCAGCTGGAAGCTATTTATTGATTGTTTGTTGTACAATAAAGTTGGAAAGGAGCCATTTGATTTCTCTGTATTACTGGCTTGGTCTGGGGGTTCTGCATTTTCTTAGGAAGTGCTGTGTGGATTAGCACAATTTCCTCAAAACGACACTCATTAGCCTACGCGCTATCTTTTTCTGTTGGTGTCTAAGAAATGGAAAGAATTTTAACATTGTAGTGCTGGATATCCTTATCATTTCCATGACATAAAGATGCTCGGACATTTATTTTGTTCCTCCACTGCTATGTGATTCAGTAACCAAAATCGGTCAGTTTGTTAGAAACTATAGGTTGGGTGTGGACTGGATAGTTCTATTTGGGATAACCATTGGAGGAGAAGGTTGTACGTGTTTGTGTATTTCAATCCCACGTTACGCATAAGATAGCAGCAGCATGGCCTTTTGGCTGTTTTAAGCATCACATTTTGGTCGTTTTTGAAAATGTTTTATGCTTGCATGAATGAAGTGTACTTGAAGTGTAATAGCATACGAGTTTTGTTTGTTTGCCGTGTCAACTAAGTACATTTTTGGCTGAGATTTTAAGCTCTTTAAAACAGCTTATCAGCTGTTCACTATTAAGGATGTAGAAGCTTATAAGCTATTCTAAAGAGCTTTTAAGCTCAGCCAAACACTCTCTAAAACTTGGTCTGGTGTTGTTATTGGTAGATGCTCAGTGTGCATTGGGGAGTACGAAGCAGAGGATAGACTACAGCAGATACCGGGGTGTGGGCACACGTTTCACATGGAATGCATCGACCTCTGGTTAACTACACATACAACTTGTCCACTGTGCCGCCAGTCCCTCCTTGCCTCCAGTAAACCTCCCCCACCAGATGCTCATGTTGATGAAGCGTCTCATCAAGATGCTCATCGGCAGAGTAGTGAAGATCCTCAAAGTAGTGAACCACCTTCAGAGGGTGAGCAGAGAGACGAAGGAAGGGATCGGGATACGCAAGTGGAAAGGGGTCCGGAAACTGTGAAATGATACTACAAATCAAATGGGAGTGGATTCTTATCTTTCTTTCTTTCCCAATTTTTTTCTGGGAAAGTCTGTCCTGTCCTGTATCATAGCAAATTGATGTTTGTTGTTGTTGGTTTATGAGAGTAAAGAGGCATCCTATTCCTTCCGTCTCTGTTTATGTATTTTTCCCAACACTAGTGGAAGTGAATTTTATGATCAAGTCAAGGTACTGCAAATGCAGCCTCATCTCATCATGTCTGCCTACTGCCAATTCATTTTGTGTGTGTGTGTGTGTGTGTGTGTTTGTGTTTATTTGGGGTTGGAGAAGAGAAAAGACGAATGAAGAAAGGAGAGATTACATGTTTTGAGGATTTACCAAAAATGGGTTGAGTTTTGTGGCGCTAAATCAAAACTAGCAACTACTGCAACTCCACATGTCAACTTGTAAGCATATATATTCGCTAAGGGTGGTTGTCGCTCTCCGCCGCCGATGATTTCTTCGTATCAAACAACCCTTTTTTTCTCAAAACAATAAATATATATTTGAATTGAAATAGGGACTCAGTCAACTTTCTTAACCGCGACGACTTCACCACTCAGTCACCACTTGTCTTATCTATAAGTTTAACTAATAGTAGTAGGAGGGGAGTTACTTTTCTCTCTCTCTCTCTCTCTCTCTTATTAAAACAGCTTGCGTTTTGAAGGCGAGACTCATTCAAAATCAAATAGAAATAGGTATCTGCAACTGCAATTAAGGATGAGTCGTCCGAAACCGGCATCTCTGTCGTCATAGCCACAAATTTGTCCTCATCTCATCTTATCCTACACTAGACTAGACTGGATCTCTCTCACTGTAACTGGCTTTAGATTGAAGATATATCAATGGAAAATTCCGGTGATGGTAAAACCACGGTTTCTTACTGCTGCGTATGGAAGGCCGGCCAAGTTCTCCACAAATACACCACCGGAAATCACGACACCGACAACATGGCCGCCTTGTGCTTGCAATCCATCCCTCCTTACCACAGATCCTACTTCCAAACCATTGCTTCCTACACCTTCGCCTTCTTGATCGACGACGCCGACGCCGGCTTCGTATATTTTGCCATCCTACGCCACTCTCTTCCTGCTGCCAATAACATTAATGCGCATCTGCTTAGCTTCCTCCATAAGCTGAGGGATGAATTCAACAAAATGGGCCCCACCTCCAGGGCGGACGACCGGTTTGTGCGGGTCGTCCGTCGCTTGGTGGCTTCCTTAGAGCGCATCTCCGAGGCCGGAGGAGCTCCCACGGCGTGGCCGGCCATGAATGGGAATGCAGAAGCTGGAACTAGCTCCACCAAAGCTCCTCTCCTTGCAAGGCCTAGCAAACAAGACAAGAAGAAGAAGACGACAAAGAAGATGAAGGATATTGAGGCTGCACATGTTGTCGAGACGCCGGATCATAGGCTGCGATCATCCGACGCCCAGGGAACGTCGACGTCGGCATCTCCGCCGCACAAGGATTTCAGCTCCTCTAACAGGATAAAGTGCAGCAAGCAGATCCAGAGAGAAAAGTGGTGTCGACAAGTGAGGATAGTTGTGGCCATTGATGCTGCAGTCTGCATTCTTCTGCTTGTGATTTGGTTAGTTATATGCAGAGGTGTGGAGTGCATTCGTTGATCATCATCACATCAACTAGGTGTATAATGCATCTCAATAAATACAAATATGTAAAAAGTATGTGGATGTAATATGTGAAGTGAGAAAATATTAGTATCATCTGAAAATGGATTTCCATGGTGCCAAATTCAATCCTTAATTACTGCAAATGGTAATAGAATCCAGAAACAGGATGAGTTATCAGCAGTCTGACTAAAAAGAGCTTGCTGCTGCTACTGCTAAATATTCAAACCCTAGAACAAAATGGGTATCATAACATAACAGCGATGACCATGATCGACAAAAGTGAGCATTAGAATTATCGATCCCACTCAGAGGGCTGAGGTTCACGGACACGGGCAGGAAACACCTTAGTGCCTGAAGGTGATGAATCTTGATTACTGCGAAGAGGGCGCCTAGAGACGTATTGGTCCCAACCCATGATGTGAGGCAAAATAAACTGCATCCACAATACAAAGAGATGAGTCAAATTAAGCAGGGCAAACAAGAAATGAAATACAAACCCCACATCATTCCATATTTCATTTTCAACCAACCAAATTGTAACAGGTTGCGTATGTCTCTAATCCTAACCATCACAAAATTGAAAAAGATAAACGAAAAGAAAAAAAAAAAAAAAAAAAAAAAACCACATTAGAAGTGAAAACGCCGTACAGAGAAAGCAGTTCGCATGACAGCAAACTCAGCAGCAGTGACGGGAACTGAAAACCGATCATTTGTCTGGGAGATATTGTTGACAACACCTGCAAAGCACCAATATATCCACTCAGTAACTTAGGATCTTCTATTGCACTTCGATCACAATAAAAAAAAATAAAGGAAGTAAAGAAAGCTAAACTACCGAGTAATGTACTCACTTAACACTAAGTTCCTACTTTGTAGCAGTTATTTTCATTTGTCTATGCTCATCGAGTTCATGATTCATTTTCAACTTCACAAATAAAAGGAGAACTTACTCAGAGAAACAAAGTAACCACTTCCATCAGCATGCGCTTTAACTGATAGATTCTTTCTAACTTGACCTGCATTACTGTAGTTTAAAATGCAGTGAATTTCACAACTAATTGCAACAAAGACGAGAAAACTGGGAGCAACGGTTCACACAAAATTCAAAAAAGAAAGACAAACAGCTGTAGAGAAAGAAAATCCACCTTGAGTTCATCGATGGGTCGTGGAAGAATTCACATGAATCTTTTGGACCCAAATTAATCAGAGATCCAACTTCTGTTGCAGACAGAGCAAAGTTCTGTAGTATATACAAGCAACATATCATTCCAGTAGCAGTACAAGTGTCGAGAAAAATGCATTTCAAGAAACAATGGTTGTATAAAAAATCAATTTCAGTGAACAGATTACCTGCTTTTTCTCCCAATCATACTTACGCTCAGCGAGAGCAGGACTGAATGTTAACATGATCACACCTTTGCTTTCAACTCTGTAATCTCCAGACTACAGATGAGGGATCCAAACAACAGCAATGTCACCCCAACTTTATAATGAAAAAGAAAAAGAAAAAGGAATATATATCCATGACAATAACAAAGCTATGTTATCTGATATCATACTTCCAATTTAGTGAACTTGGGCAGAACAGGATGAGCAGCCAAAGCAGCTTTACCCTTGTAAATTTCATAATCTGCAAATATTTTAGCTGCAGATTTCACAAAAAAGCAAAAGCATTAGAATGTAGAAAGACGATTGAAGGTTGGAAGTGATGGTGGAAAGGTGTGATACCGCCAGGCTCAGAATTTGGCGTAGCAGTCGACATCCCCCGACTCCCGGCCTGGCTGGCAATGCTGCCACTCATCAATTTGAAGTGATTAGCAGCTACGCCCCTGCTCCATATACAACAAGACTAACTGGCATCAAGAATAAAAAAAATTCCTTTTTTTTTTCCTTCTTCTTTTGAAGTAAAATTAATCACTTGCACAGTCTTAACTTAACAAGTAGAAAAAAACAGCCTTTCGTGACAGTTTTTCAAGACATGAGAAATCCCAACAGCGGCAGTGGTTATCATTTGAGGGCATTTCAAAATTCTTGTTTGTTGCACTCTGAGTTTGGGGTAGCAAAAAAAAAAGGTGGTGTAGAAACGAAACGCATGGTTCTAATTCCCTAGGGTGAGTATAAGCGCTAGGCAAGTTTACAACAAATGGGGTAAACATAATCAGCAATAGAATTGATTTGGGAGTTTGAGGGGCGATTACAGCAAACAATACAGTAAGTCGGAGAATAAAACGAGAAATTGTAAACAGTAATAATATAAAATTGGAGGCAGATATCATAGATGGTTCACCTTGACGAGTGCAGAAGCAGCTTCGACAGCTTCAACATCTTTCTTTCTTCACGAAAACCTCAGAGAGAGGGAGAGAGAGAGAGAGAGAGAGAGTTTTTGTTCCGGAGAAGGAGAGTGTGGGAACGCGGGTCTCTTAAAATGAAGTGGGAAATTATGGAATTACAAAACAACCCAAAAAACCTACACGGACCCACACGCACATTTTGGGTTTCCCGCTTCTTTCTAGACTTTTCAAGGCCCAAATCAAGCCCATTCATCCTTCGCAATGTCAAATTGGGCCGACCCACATTACATCTTCAAATTTTAGAATTCGTCTCTATACTCCTTACTTTGAATGCTCCAACTCACTCATATTGTTATCTTTCAAATAAAAACAAAATTTAACACTTCAAAGTTTTTCAAAAATAATGAGATCTACCAATTTTCTATCATTTTATCCTTATTCTTAATTTCGGTGCTCAACAATAACATGACAGTTTCAATGGGTCGGAGGGAGTACAACAGACAAATGCTTTATTTATGTTTATATTTTTGAAATGATTTATCATTTAATCCAACGGCTGTATTTTAGCCTCATCACATTTTCCTACTTTACAATGTAAATAACCATTCGTATTTAATATAAGGGAATCCTTATTCACAAAATAAAAAAAAAAAGATAAGGGAATCCTAACAAATTGGGTTCCAATATCTTCCAAAAAAATTCATCGATCTTCTTCTTCGAAATTCCAAATCTATATGCTAAAATGATGCATCAATTATGGAATCCGGTGATTATCGTTCAAAGTATGTAATACTCAATAAAGTATAGTATGTTTCTTTTTTCAGTCTACAAATGGGACTTAAAAAGAACACCAACAACGCCGTAGGATGCAAACATATGATATATATAGGCTTCGTTTGATTTAGAAGATGTGATTGATATTATATTCATGATGATAGGATATGGATAAAAACTTGGGTGCAGATGACCCGACCCGTGCATGGCGAGTGGGGTACACGAGTTGCGCCTCCACACGCGGCGTGTGCACCTCACGCGCCCATTTTTTTTTTTTTTTCTAATTTTTCAGAAATTTTTTTTGGTTTTCGAGTCGAGCGAGGGGAGTCGAAGGCCTCGGAGCGAGCTAAAGAACATGAATGTTACCACTACGATTATCTATAGATTGAAATTGGAGTCGAAAGCATAGTCAGAAAACAAAAAGCAAAAAGTCAATGGGCCGGCGTTGACCGAGTCAGGACGGGCGGGTGTTGCACCATATAGATGCATGCACAGAAGACAAGCTCGATCTAGGATATGATAGAATTACATTGTTTAAACTCTTCTAATTTTTATTTGAAGATGGTCGGATCATGATTATGGTACTTTTGGAGGGATTGTAAACAATTATCACTCAAATGACAAATAGAGTCACGAATCAAGTTATCCATAGAAGAATCAAATCATTCAAACAAAAGATTTGATTATTTAGATTGAATTACTTTATCAAATCAAACCAAACAAGTAGTCGCAAAAGCTATGCAAATGCAATATTTGTTTTATTTTTTCGATTTTTTCTTTTTTGATAATGAGATCTTCATTTGAGAATGCAATAATGATGATACGAAGTTTCCTTTCATCAAGACTACTTTTAGAAATGCGTCAAGATATAGAGGACTGATTGTGTAAATGATATGATAGAGATTCAAAGTAAACAGGCAAAAAAAAAAAAAAAAAAATCGAAAAAGAAGAAGGAAAATGGAAGCAATAACGGAAAATTGAAGATTAAACAATAATTTTCACTTCGTACTTGTCACAACATGTCTATATACCGTATCTTGTTTCTTTTACAAAGTTGTACATCTAAGTTACAAAAATAAATATCGTATTTCGGAGCCTTTAACATTTAAACTCAAAATAATCATTCTTGAAAACAAAAGATGAATTGTGTCACTTTAAAATTAAAAGTCTCCAACTAGCCCTTTATACCAAACTACCCCTTAAAACTTAAAACCCTCTTTCATACACGAAGCCTAACTTTCGTGTATGAATCTTCCGGCAGTGGTAGGACTTTTCAGTGATGGCAGTGTGATTCCGGCACGGTGGTGCGATTTTCGACGAAATTTTTCTGTGAAAATTATTCAAAAGTTGTATCATACACGAAAACTAACTTTCATATTTGCATCATATACGAAGACTAACTTTCATGTATGGATCATACACGAAGACTAACTGAACCCTATGACACAAACTTTGAACAATTTTCACTAGAAATTTATGCTGGAATCGCACTGCCGTCACCGAAAAAAATCATATCACCACCGGAAGATTCACACACGAAGACTAACTGAATCCTATTATTCAAATTAAAGTTAGTCTTCTCGTATACTCATTAAGGGTGTTTTGACTTTTTCAAAATTGAAGTGATATTTAGTGTATTTTAAATTAGGGTGTAATGGCAAAAAATACATGAACTTTGTTCAAATTCTGATTTTTCACATGAGCTTTCAATTTGGCCACATAGTTTTGACTTTAGGTAAAATTCTTTAAATAAATGAGATCTATTCAATTTAATTAAAATATATAAATAATTAGGTGTAACCAATAATAATCATTACGATTTTTCCAAATATTTTTAATTAAACATAATAGGATTTGGCTAAAATTATATGCTTGGACTACAAATTTTAAATTCCTATCTAGTTAGAAACTTAGTGACATCAGTTTTTAATTTATAAATTTTTTAATCCATGTGATTTAATTATGTAAAATTTTATTCGATTTTCGAAGTGAAATGAGTTGTCAGCAAGCATACAAACAAACTAGGCATTATGTTACATAATCCATCAGTTGTCGAATTAACAAGCATGCAGCAGTCACTAATTTACTTCAAGTTCATCACATGAAATGAGATGCATCATGTCTTCCCATCCTAGCTTACAATTACAAACCAGACTTAATTCAAAGTGCGCCAAGTTCCATGCACAGAGAGAGAGAGAGAGAGGAGAGAGATTGGTGGTGGGCAGAATGATGAAGATGACCTGAGTCCTAACCATGGTTGGTGACTCCTGTCTCTGTTTATGTATTTTTCCCAACACTAGTGGAAGTGAAATTTATGATCAAGGGACTGCAAATGCAGCCTCATGTCATCATGTCTTGCTTCTGCCAATTCAGTGTGTGTGTGTGTGTGTTTATTTGGGATTGGAGTAGAGACAAGAAGAATGAAGAAAGGATGGACATGTTTTGACGATTTACCAAAACTAGCAACTAGTCTCTCTGGCTTACTCATATTATCATCATTTCCTTATTTTTGTGTCTCACTCATTATATCATTTTCCAAATAAGAAAAGTTTTAAACCATTAAAATTCTCCAAAAGTGAGGGCAACTACTCATTTTATATATTTTTATCCTTATTCTTAATCTTTGTTGAGAACAGTAACATGACAATATCAATGGGTCGTAACTCATAAAGAGTACAACTCCACACGTTAATTTGTAAGTATGTATATATCTAAATTGAAATAGGGACTCAGTCAATTTTCTTAACCGCGACGACTTCACCACTCAGTCACCACCACTTGTCTTATCTATAAGTTTAACTAATAGTAAACACCCCACTCAGTCACCACCACTTGTCTTATCTATAAGTTTAACTAATAGTAAACACCTTTGGTGATGACTTAGTAGTAAAAGTGAGCGACCGAGATGTAATAGAAACTCTTAACAGATTTGTTAATACAAATCTGTCCGAGACTGCACATGTTGTCGAGACGCAGGATCATAGGCTGCGATCATCCGGCGCCCAGGGAACGTCGTCGGCTGCATCTCCGCCTCACAAGGATTTCAGCTCCTCTAACAGGATAAAGTGTAGCAAGCAGATTCAGAGAGAAAAGTGGTGTCGGCAAGTGAGGATTCTTGTGGCCATTAATGCTGCAGTCTGCATTCTTCTGCTTGTGATTTGGTTAGTTATATGCAGAGGTGTAGAGTGCATTCGTTGATCACATCACCTTAACTAGGTGTAAAATGCACCTCAATAAACACATATATGTGTATACAGTGTGTGGATGTAATATGTAAAGTGTATAGCAATATTTGAGAAAATATTAGTATCATCTGAAAATGGATTTCCATGGTGCCAAATTCAATCCTTAATTACTGCAAATGGTAATAGAATCCAGAAACAGGATGAGTTATCAGCAGTCTGACTAAAAAGAGTTTGCTGCTGCTATTGCTAAATATTCAAACCCTAGAACAAAATGGGTATCATAACATAACAGCGATGACCATGATCGACAAAAGTGAGCATTAGAATTATCGATCCCACTCAGAGGGCTGAGGTTCACGGACACGGGCAGGAAACACCTTAGTGCCTGAAGGTGATGAATCTTGATTACTGCGAAGAGGGAGCCGAGAGACGTATTGGTCCCAACCCATGATGTGAGGCAAAATAAACTGCATCCACAATACAAAGAGATGAGTCAAATTAAGCAGGGCAAACAAGAAATGAAATACAAACCCCACATCATTCCATATTTCATTTTTAACCAACCACATTGTAACATGTTGCGTATGTCTCTAATCCTAGCCATCACAAAATTGAAAAAGATGAAACGAAAAAAAATAAAAAAATAAAAAGTAAAAACATATAATAAGTGAAAATGTCGTACAGAGAAAGCAGTTCGCATGACAGCAAACTCAGCACCAGTGACGGGAACTGAAAACCGATCATTTGTCTGGGAGATATTGTTGACAACACCTGCAAAGCACCAATATATCCACTCAGTAACTTAAAGGATCTCCTATTGCACTTCGATCACAATAAAAAAAAAAATTAAAGAAGTAAAGAAAGCAAAACTACAAGTAATGTACTCACTAACACTATGTTCCTACTTTGTAGCAGTTATTTTCATTTGTCTATGCTCATCGAGTTCATGATTCATTTTCAACTTCACAAATAAAAGGAGTACTTACTCAGACCAACAAAGTAACCACTTCCATCAGCAAGAGGTTTAATAGATAGACTCTTTCTAACTTTACCTGCATCACTGTAGTTTAAAATGCAGTGAATTTCACAACTAATTGCAACAAAGACGAGAAAACTGGGAGCAACGGTTCACACAAAATTCACAAAAGAAAGACAAACAGCTGTAGAGAAAGAAAATCCACCTTGATAGCATTGATGGGTCGTGGAGGAATTCACATGAATCTTTTGGACCCAAATTAATCAGGGATCCAACTTCTGTTGCAGACAGAGCAAAATACTGTAGTATATAGAACACAATAATATATGAATAAGCAACATATCAATCCAGCAGCAGTACATGTCTCAAGAAAAATGCAGTTCAAGAAACAATGGTTGTATAAAAATAAATTTTCCGTGAACAGATTACCTGCCCTTTCTCCGAATCATACTTACGCTCAGCAATAGCAGGCCAGAATGCTAACATGATCACACCCTTGCGTTCGACTTTGTAATCTCCAGACTACAAATGAGAGATCCAAATAACAGCAATGTCATCCCAACTTTATAATGAAAAAGAAAAAGAAAAAGGAATATATATATATAACACAAAGCTATGTTATCTGATATCATACTTCCAATTTAGTGAACTCGGGCAGATGAGGATAAGTAGCCAAAGCAGCTTTACCCTTGAAAATTGTATAAGGTGCAAATATTTTAGCTGCAGATTTCACAAAAAAGCAAAAGCATTAGAATGTAGAAAGACGATTGAAGGTTGGAAGTGATGGTGGAAAGGTGTGATACCGCCAGGCTCAGAATTTGGCGTAGCAGTCGACATCCCCCGACTCCCGGCCTGGCTGGCTATGCTGCCACTCATCAATTTGAAGTGATTAGCAGCTACGCCGACCATACTCTTTGAAGACAACGGATCCCTGCTCCATATACAACAAGACTAACTGGCATCAAGAATAAAAAATTCCTTTTTTTCTTCTTCTTCTTTTGAAGTAAAATTGATCACTTGCACAGTCTTAACTACACAACACATATATGGTAGAACAAAACAGCCATTCGTAACAGTTTGTCAAGACATGAGAAATCCCAACAGCGGCAGTGGTTATCATTTGAGGGCATTTCAAATTCTTGTTTGTTGCACTCTGAGTTTGGGGTAGCACAAACAAAAAAAAAAAGTGGTGTAGAAACGAAACGCATGGTTCTAAAACCCTAGAGTGAGTACAAGCGCTAGGCAAGTTTACAACAAATGGAGTAAACATAATAAGCAACAGAAATGATTTGGGAGTTTGAGGGGCGATTGCAGCAAACAATACAGTAAGTCGGAGAATAAAACGAGAAATTGTAACAGTAATGCAGGGTTATAAATTGGAGGCAGCTATCATAGATGGTTCACCTTGAAGAGCGCAGAAGCAGCTTCGACAGCTTCAACATCTTTCTTTCTTCACGAAAACCTCAGAGAGAGGGAGAGGGAGAGAGAGAGAGAGAGTTTTTGTTCCGGAGAGGGAGAGAATGGGGGAACGCGGGTCTCTAAAAATGAAATGGAAATGGAATTGAATAAAACAACCCAACCCGCTTCTTTTACCTTTTCTAGACTTTTCAAGGCCCAAACGAAGCCCATTTATCCTTATAAATCTCAATTGGGCCGACCCATTGCATTTTCAAATTTTAGAATTTTTCACTATACTCCCTCACTTTTAAATACAACACAGTAATGCTGCTTTATTTTTCCTCAAAAAAAAAAAAGTAATGCTTCATTTATTTTTATATTTTTTAAATGATTTATCATTTTAATTCAACGGCTGTATTTTAGCCTCATCACATTTTCGGATTCTCCTACTGTACAATGTACATAACCCGCAAATCGGATTATTTATTTCCTAAATCTTACACTATTAATCACGCCACATCGAATCTCCTTATTAAAGCAATAGGAGATGTCACATGAAATGACAATAGAGAATTCGATCTGTATAACCCGTTCGTATTTAAGATAAGGGAATCCTTTATTCACAAAAGAAGGGGGGAGGGGGGAATCGTAACAAAGTTTGTAAATACTCAATAAAGTATAGTATGTTTCTTTACAGTCTAATTGATATTATCATTTCATATATATATATATATATATATGCCTCGTTTGATTTAGAAGATGTGATTGATATTATATGCATGATTGGATATGATAGAATTGGATTGTTTGAACTATACTAATTTTTATTTGAAGATGGTCCGACTAATTATGGTATTTTTGGATGGATTGTATGGATGTTTAATAATCACCTCGAATTCGGGAGGAAAAATTATCACTCAAATGACAAATAGAGTCACGAATCAAGTTATCCATAGAAGAACCAAATCATTCAAACAAAAGATTTTGAATTACTTTATCAAATATAACCAAACAAAGTAGTCGTGCAAGCTATGCAAATCCAATATTTGTTTTTATTTTTTCGATTCTTTTCTTTTTGATAACGAGATCTTCATTTGAGAATGCATTAATGATGGTAGGAAGTTTACTTTCATCAAGACTACTTTTAGAGAACGAGAAAAACAAAAATGGCAGTTCGAGATAATTAAGCTATCAATTTTTTAATTTTATTGTTCCTTTAATGCGTAAAAATGGAAGGAATGACGGAAAATTGAAGATTAAATAATAATTTTCACTTCGTACTTGTCACAATATATCTATATACCGTATGTTGTTTCTTTTATAAAGTTGTATATCTAATGAATTTGACAAAAATAAATATCGTATTCCGGAGCCCTTAATTTTAAAATCTGGGAAATTGTGAGTAGTTATTCAAGTTAGAAAATAACAAGTTATAGACTTTAAAGTGACAAAAATAAATGCTTTGCTGAAGGAGAAATTAATCCGACGCAAATTAGCATGCATCATTCGATGAAGAATGTCAGCAAGCATACAAGCAAACTAGGCATTATGTTACATAATCCATCAGTTGTCGAATTAACAAGCATGCAGCAGTCACTAATTTACTTCAAGTTCATCACATGAAATGAGATGCATCATGTCTTCCCATCCTAGCTTACAATTACAAACCAAAGACTTAATTCAAAGTGCGCCAAGTTCCATGCATAGAGAGAGAGGGGGAGTGAGATGGAGAGAGAGAGAAGAGAGAGAGAGAGAGAGAGAGAGAGAGAGAGAGAGAGAGAGAGAGAGAGAGAGAGAGATGGTGGGTAGAATGATGAAGATGACCTGAGTCCTAACCATGGTTGGTGTGTTGAGTTAGGGTAGAAGAACCCAGAGAGATAAAAAATATCCAAGGGTGACTTCCAATGCACTGAAACTCCCAACCTCATTGATGGAGTTTCTTACAAGTTAAGAGTTTGCATAGCATATATAGATAACTACCTAAAATTAACAAAAAAGAAAAGGAAAAATATATCCCAACAAACACCTATATATATATATTTATTACGTAACAAGGGCTCAACTCCAATAGTCTGGCCCCGCTCCATATTTTTACATAGAAAGTAAAGAAAAGAAAACATTGATGACCATCTCTCTTACCCAAAGAAGAGAAGATCATCCCCACTACATTTTTTTTTAATAAAAAACATAGTTTTTAACCACAACAAAAAGTACTATTACTACTAGTCAGAGTTTTTGAAATCCTGAGACTAGCTAGCTAGAGTTATAAAACAACAAAATCTGGGGCATCCCCTGCTCCATTTTCCTAACTAAAACTTTATGCTACCATCTACTATATTTTGGAAAGACGGCCACTTCATTTCAAGATAATGAAGAGGTCGTAAAAGTTATTAATATGTGACAAACATGAATAAAAAGACTGTTTGTTCGATCCGCCCCGCCCTTGAGGGGCACTGATTGATAAATTGAAAATGTTGCTTGGCCTTTCCGGGCTCAAGCAACAGATGATCCGAACTCCGCCTTCCTTAATCCCGATTAAGGAAGGCACGAGTTGGAACGAGATGCATATGCATGCATGCGTGCGATTTTGCACTCTCTCATACGTAGGAACCTTTCCTACGTACGGAGAGATCACTTGATGATCCATTCTGGATATAACCCCTATGGGGGGTTTGTCCATGCGTGGCGTGGGCCGAATGCGACCGGCATATGTAGCCCTAGAGAGGGAGAGAGAGAGAGAAAGGGGGAGAGAATGAGATAACCATGGTTAGGCCAAAGGTAGTTGAAGATGCATGAGGAAGAAGTGAAAGAATGGATATCTTGATCGATCTTGATGAATATTCTTTCCCACACGAAGAAGCTAGTGTGTCTCAACGATGAGGTATTGGTGCATGCAGACTCATATTCACGCCTGCGGCACAGCAAAGCACACTGTCAAAGATATTAGTAACCGGCCACTTCACATGAAGAAATTGATTGAATTGAATTGAAGGTGCAAATTAATTAATTAAACCTGCGGATTGAAGTGGAGTTGGTGAAGC
Organism: Schizonepeta tenuifolia; assembly: GCA_029490685.1. Taxonomy (NCBI): domain Eukaryota; kingdom Viridiplantae; phylum Streptophyta; class Magnoliopsida; order Lamiales; family Lamiaceae; genus Schizonepeta; species Schizonepeta tenuifolia. The sequence goes on from CM055956.1 coordinate 129,283,448, forward strand.
AAGGGAGACCGGCGTGCCATAATGTGGGGGGTAAATGCCGCCGGTGGAATACTGGTAGAGGTGGTGGGGATACTGAAGGCCGTAGCCTTGGTTGGCGGAGTAGCCCGTTGCTCCTCCGCTGCCCTCGCTCAAGTTCAGATAAGGGTAGTACGCGGCAGCAGCAGCAGCAGCAGTGCCGGAGACGAGCCCGCTGCTCCCCGATCCATACAGTGGATACTGTGCGCTTCCTCCTCCGTACACACCATAGTAGTTCTAAACAAATTAACAAAATTAAAAAAAAAAAAAATGAAAAGATTGTTTTATCAATTTTTGCATTGTATATTTAGTTGTAGTGGTGAGTGCAAAATTGTAATAAGGAAATTAAGGAAGAAATAAGAGTTATGTACGGACCGTAGGATAAGCATATTCAGCAGAGTATGGAGAGAACCTGCACAAACAAATTAAATAAAACAAGGAGTTGATCAAGATCGCATGCTGTCGTCAAAAGCTAGAGTAAAACTAGACACAGCCTAAACAATATCATCAGTCATCTCATGTTCATCTACTGCTGCATGTGTGTGTGTGTGTGTGTGTGTGTGTGTGTGTGAGAGAGAGAGAGAGAGAGAGAGAGAGAGAGAGAGAGAGAGAGAGATGCTAGCTAGGTAAGACGATGATGAGCATGCGGTGCACAAAAATGTGGGTGGTCCAACCATAGAACGTGAATACATGCAAACGCAGACAAGTGTCTTGCAGAAGAAAGAAAGATAAATGCAGCTCGGAGGCATTATTGTATGGTAGTCATTTGGTCTCAGCATGTGCAATTCTATGTGTGTGCGTGTATGTGTGTGAGAGAGAGAGAGAGAGACGATGATGGCGGTGGTAGGAGAAAAACCTTAAAAACTCATAAAATTGATTGTAATAGAGTATATAAATGCACATGCATATGTTAATGTTAGTAATGTGGTACACGAAAAAAAGAAAAGAGAGAGAGAGAGAGAGAGAGAGAGGTGGCGACGCGTGAGTTGGCAATGCACGTGGAAACAGTAGTAATGAGAAAGAGCATATACCCATAAAGATTGTAAGGAATGCCTTGTTGAATGGAGTAATGAGGGAAGTTAGCAGCCGAAGCGAAGGCAGCCGCCGCCGCCGCAGCACTCACTCCACCTGCTGTCGCGGCCGCCTGAAATCCTCCCTGATGAAAACCTCCCATCACCCTTATGTTCCTTCCTCCTCCACCTGCACCATATGTAAAAATCAATAATCAGATTTGTTTTTCAAAGGATTAATAATTAATTTTAGTTGCATGTACTAATCAAAATATATATATATATATATGTGAAAAGAAAAAGAGAAAAAAAAAGAAAAAAGAAGGAATTTTAGATTGGTTAAAAATGGAATGTTGAGTGAAGCACAAGAGGGAGTTAGAGGGTGTTTGACTGAGCTTAAAAGATTCTTTGAAAGAATTATAGTGAACATCTTTTAAGCTCCTTATAGTGAACACCCTAAGATCCTTAAAAACTGTACAACTTATAAGCTCCTAAATCCTTAATATGTTTAATCATAAACGGGATGATGATAATAATACAGTAGAGCTGAGCTGAGCTGAGGTGGGCTGGGCATGCCAGTTGTGGTAGTGAGGGAACACCCAGACCCAAAGCAAAGGTGAAGAAAATAATATTAAGGGAAAATTAGAAAAGGGTAAAGCGTCAAGTGTGTGTTTGTGTGTGTCTTTTACAGAAGAAATGAGCTGTCATGCTTTTTTTTCTTAAGCATTATTTGCTGTGCGCTGTGGCCAACCACACACACACACCCACACACAGTGTTTGTGTTTGGTGTGTGTTTGTTGTGGTCACTCACTAATTAACCTATCAATTCATTATTCCTGTTCCTAATTATTCAATTCACTCCCCAACTCCAATCCAAATGTTGAAAATAGATGTGAATGAGTTGAGTTGTTCATCAATTCCTTCACTCTCTCCCCTCCCCTCCCAGTATGAAACATGGTTATAAATTAATTTACTTAGGGTAGTAATTACTAACATGCATAAAATAACAATCAATACATATACATATATTTACCCAGAAAAATCTGATGATAAATTTGAAGTAAGAGATCGATGATGAAAGCAGCTAAGCTAGGTAGCCCAGGTAATTAAAAAGGAAAAGAAAAAACATACTAGCATGCTTAGGAGTGGAAGGCTTAGATCGTTGAACTCCCAAAGAAGCAAGATTGCAGTTAGCCCTTCTTCCATCGATGACCGGAGCTGCATCCACGCATGCTCTCATTGCCGCATCAGCTTCCCGGAAAGTTACCTGCACACCACATCCACCATTCATTACCTCCATTCGATCCTCTCTCTCTCTCTCTCTCTCTCTCTCTCTCAAGATATATCTCTACTAGTATACCCACGCATCGATCGATCAACAAAGATCCTCTCTCTCTCTCTCTCTAAGAGAGTTAGAAGTATATTAATTCTTGAACAAGAAGAAGAAGAAGAAGAAGAAGAAGAAGAAATGACATACAAATCCGTAGCCTTTGGATCTTCCGGTAGTCTTGTCGGTGATGACGACGGCCTCGAGGATTTCACCGAACTGCTCGAAGTACTTCTTCATGGTATCCTTCTGAGTCTCCCATGCCAGCCCCCCTACAAACACCTTCGTGTATGTCGTATCTCCGAACTGTCCAACTCCTGCCGCCGCCGCCGTCATCTTTTTCTTTATTAATTAATTCCTTCTGATGATGATGACTTGTCTGATCAGATTTCAACTCTACAAAGTCGAGTTAGTATCTGCACCGGATCTACAAACCACAAACAAGAGTATCGTAAATTTGGACGCAACTTACTCGAACAAGTAGAGATAGATCTATTATGAATGGGCGAAAAAGCGTTGAAGGATGCTGCTAGGGATGGAGAGAGAGAGAGAGAGAGAGAGAGAGACAATTAGGTCAGAGACAGCAGGGAGGGAAAAAAAGATTAAGAGGAGAGAGAGGGAGGGATGGAGGGAAGAGAAAATAATAAAAATAAAAAGAAGGTAAGAGAGAGAGAGAGTAATGTAATGAGAAAAAGAAGAGAAGAAAAGGGCGAGAGATAATAGGGACATGAATTATATAGAAATGAGCCCCCACCCCAACCCCACCTCACTCACTCACTCACCTCACCTCACATCTTTTAACATTCAATCCCCACGCGCTTTCTTTCTCTCCCTCCCTTCTCATTCAATTTATGCAACGGCCGGGCCCCACTCACCTTCAACTACTATATTATCTATCTGTCAATCTCTTTTTTTCTTTTCCCACCATCTCTTACATATATTAACCATTTAATAATGTGCTTTTATTCTATCCTCAACGAGACATTCTGGTGATACGGCTTCCGTCCAGTGAGGTCCAATTTTTTCTTTCAAATATATTATTTCCTTTTTCCGAATTTTTAAATTTTATTTTAAATAGGTACGGAGATTAAAAAAATTGATAAAATATTTTTGAGTAAGGTAAAAATTAGAAAGTAGGGATATTGAATAATTACAAAAAACAGTGGTAATGACAAAAAAGATGTATTATTGACCAAAAAATAAGAATAAAATTGTTGAGATGATAAAAAAGTATAAATAAAGTTAATGTGAGGTGAGGTCCTAAATGGCAAATAATAGTAATTCTCAAAAGTAAGAAGAGTATAATGATATAAAAATCAAAGTAGGACTTTTAAACTCAAACATTTGAAATTGGTGAAAAAAAAATAGTGGGTTTTCATTCTATTCTTTTATATGCATCATACCAAAAAAGGCTACATACATACATATGCGAATTAGTTTTTCTATTTTTTTTGAAGAAATTGTTGAATTGTTGTTTTGGTTATAGTTTAGTCATAATTAGTCAAATTGATTATAGTTACTCTTTCTCAATCTAGCTAGCTTCGTTTTGATTGGCCAAAGGAACAACTAGTTGCTAAAAACATGCTTGAATAGAACTAAACTTTGAGTTACTATTTTATCATGTCTTGGCTTTTTCTTACATTAATCTTTATTTTTTTTTAGAAATAAGTATTAAAACCAATGTTTAAATTTAAAAGCACACTGGTTTGGTAAAATATAAAATATATAAAAAGACTAATTAAATGAGATTTTAATAAATAGTACTCCTCTATCCACGAAAATTTATTTGACTGTATATGTGGCACGGATTTTATTGGCAGGGGAATACACAATAACTTAATCACATTTGAAACTTCAAGTCCACCCCCCCCCCCCACCCCAAACTACTTCTTCATATCCCATTAGTTGCCATTAATGCCTACAATTTTTTGCCTTCTATTTTCCACTTAGTATATGTTTACATTTTACTAAAAAACCAAGTTTTCATAATTTTAAAATCATGCTACCTCAACTTAAATCCATTTGATCCCTAGACCAATAAAGAGATACACGAATGAATGTATGAGTAATTTATGTTTGATTGGGACGCGCTGGTGAAGGGAGGTTGGGACCTGTTGTGGGCGCCCATAATTGTGTTTGCCATGGCTCTCGATATTCGAGTAATGAAAGTCTGGTCTTCATATTTCTCATATTTGCAACAAAACCATATCATACTATCACTGGCCCCCATTAGTATATAGTGTGTATTTTATTTATTTGTAACATATAAATATTATAAATATTAGAATAGTTCGGGACGGAGGAAGTATTAATTAAATTAATGGTGACGTCATGGCCAGTGGCACAAAAAGAATGGGATGGATCGGACCATCCAAGTTGTAATTTTTTCTTTTCCTTTCTAAAATATTGGCTTAAATAATTTATACACCCTTCTTATCTATATGGTAGATGTTAAGTGGGTGAAGAAAGGGATCCGCTATTATGAGAGAGATTATGTTCAAAAGTAGAAAAAAATAAAACTAGCTACAATCTTCGTAGACAGACGAAAAAGGAAAACTAGCTACAATCTTCGTGGGCAGACAAAAAAGGGAAACTAGCTACAATTTTCGTGGACAGAGGGAGTATTTACTAATTTGTTTGACTTAGTTGGTAGATGCATTGTGAGCGGAATAGGAGTTTCACTTTCGATATGGTATCTGGTCGAAAATAAGTAGGTTGTATGGCCTATTACTTAAAATGGAACAAGCGAATAGGTGGCGGACTGACAAAAATGAAAATACAAGCTAGCAAATAGATCGTAGACAGACGAAGTACAAATCTATATCCGTTTGAGAAGTGCAATACATCGATCTCCTAGCCGATCGTCCATATTAGATAGTGGTGGTTCAGAGAGTTGTCGAGGTTGGAAAATTAACACGACCAGTACATATATCAAACTATTTGACTAAGAGGGTGTTTGACTTAGCTTAAAAGCTCTTTAAAACAATTTATAAGCTCTTAATCCTTAATAATAAACAACTTATAAGTTGTTTTAATGAACTTAAAAGCTCAACCAAACACCCTTTAAGGACTAATCAAATTATATCTTACCAATAGTAATAATAGTAATCGTTATTAGTATAATAGGTAGACGATCAATATATCCATCTCTACATACAATTGTACAACAAAATTAATTAATTATAGGACCCACATAATATATTATATTTAACCTTATATTTCTCACTCATTCACTCACATCTATTGTGAGACCCATATTCTACTCACAACAATATTTATTATTATCCACTATTATATACCATTTTCTTAAAACCCGTATCGTCCACAATGTGGCATCCATTTCGTGGACGGAGGGAGTATGGGCGAACATAATTAGTGTTAATGAGATTTTATTGAGACAACAAAATTGTAAGAAAAAATACTACTACTAGAATAGTATGGTGGATGCGATGGTGGGACATATTAAGATTAAACTAGCAAGCTATCATATCATACTACATGGTTATGGTTATGGGGGTTGGCATCTTATTATTATTATTTTTTTCTTTCCTTCCTGCTTTATGGAGTGGCATTGCATTTGCATTCTATGGTAGGCGTGCAAGCTGTCATTGCCACGTCATCTCTTACCAATAGATTAGAGAACAAAGCAAGCACCACAGCCTAATTAGTACAGCCACTGCACTGCTAATCCAGTTTCCATTACTATATTAGGACCGTTTGGTATTTATATACTAGTATATCAGATATCAGATGTGAGTATGAAATCAGATATCAGATATGAGTATCATATTTATATTTGATATGCGTGTTTGATATATTGAAGATATCGATTAATGTCAAGTGAGAATGAAAGTAGAGGTATGAGTCATATACTAGTAAAAATTGGTATATGAAAATATTGAAAAATAGCATATCAAGTATATCAATTTGATACCCATATACTGATATACCAAACACAAGGTATGACCATGAGTCATAATCTATACCTGATATACGTATATGAACCAAACGACCCCTTAATTAATTAATTAATTAATAATCCTCCCCTCTCCACACATAACTACATTCTTCACTCTTATTAGAGAAAGAATGGAGAGAGAGAGAGAGAGATTGCACATACATGTATAGATAATTACTGATAAACAAGTAGGAAATCACATATTAATAGAAAATTAAGAGCCACAGTTAAAGATGAGATGATACACATAAAAATTGCGGTCAAACAGACTCTGTCAGACATTCTCTTTTTCAAACGTGGTTGGTTGTGTAAATACAGTTGGCTGGCTACTTGTGTAATTGTACTACAATAATCCCAGGCTGTGTTTCATTTCATGGATGAAAAGCAAGAAAAAATCAGCATAATTCAATATTCAAAGCTGCCATTGCCATTGCCATTGCCATCTTTCAGAAAAGCACTTATTTAGCTTCATCTTTGGACTTTAGAGCAGAAGCAGCAGCAGCACTATTGAGATATAAGTACTACATATAATTGAATTAAGCAGCATATATATATATACAATTGAATTAAGCAGCATATATACATATACATGTATATCTAGCAAAGAAAAAGGCAAAAGGCTAAGGCATTGGTGGAAGGTATAATAAGTAATAAGAGGCAAAGCTGCCTCCAACTTGTGTGTGTCCCTTTGACCATAAAGTCACACTCCATGCCATCCATCATCTCTCTCTCTCTCTCTCTCTCTCTCTCTCTCTCTCTCTCACACACACACACACACACACACACACACACACACACACACATGCTTCTACATTTGGTAACACGCACGCACGCACACACACATAGAGATGCTTCTACATTTGGTAAAAATGCCCCCTTGTGCAATATAGTCATCAAATGTCATATAAATACATGAGATTGGGAATTAAAGTTGTCACACAAAATGAACCATATACTAGTATATTAGTTGGTTAGTTTCCAGATTCTTCCCAAAACAACTCCTACCAATACCATTACCAACCCTAACACTAACTTCTAACAAAACAAGTAGCAAGCTCAAATACACATAATTAAGTGCTTCAATTCATTCATCTATCATTCACAAACACCTACTACTACTTACTGATGCAAAATAGATAGATAGAGTAGAGCCCCCAACTCCGGAGAAACATACATAATCCCGAGTAGCTATACTCCTGCAGCTTATAATTGCACTATTCCAAGTCTTCGTGATAAAGATGAAGTCCCAGCCCTAGGCGAGCACAAGCTCGACGAAATGCCATTGCCTCTGCCTTCTGCACAGGACTTCCATAGCTTGTGTCACTAGTTGAAGCAGTGCCTGTTGCTTCTCGGAAGATCTAATTCACATGAAACAATCATCATGTCATTATTATGCTGTTGATTAGTTAATCGTTGTTGCTCTAGCTCAAAAAGTTTTATGATAAGGATGATAGTAGACAAAGACAAGAGAAACTTGGCCAAACTTCAGCTATGAGCCTCCAATACAAAACTCACATTAAGTAATGTGGAACCGGATAGGGTGATAAGCAGCTATAACTCAAGCAAATTGCTAAAAACATTTGACCATGACACGGATTGTGCAAATATATAAACCCAGCTCGTGTACAAGTATCGGATTAGAATAAGTTTGTGTGGAAATCTATTGACATTTCATAAATGAAGAATCATCCCTCGAGAAGAGAAGCAGGTTGTCCAAGTTCCAGACTAGCCCAAACAGAATTCATCCGATCACAAATTGAGCCTACTCATTGAGATTCAAAATCTAAACATAATTGATAGCAGAGTCGTCTCCTCCCAAGATTCTAAGTAGCTAATGTTGATAAATGGCCAGCCACAAGTAATTAAATAATTAAGATGAAAAGCAGTATTGTGTGTAGTGTTGATGTAATACCTCTGCATCAGTCCCATAAAGTGTGAGGCGATAGACGACAGATACAGAATTCCCTTCAGGTGAATAAGTGATGCTACGGACCTCACCAGACCATTCTACAAATCAATACGAGCAAGATAAAAGTAACTTCTTTTTTCTTTTTCTTTTCAGATACAAGCAAAGTTACAAATACAAACACAATTGCAATGTCAAAAGGGATATTATCTACCTGGTGCATGTAGGTTCAAAATCCGATTTAATATGTGCCTGCAACAAACAAACAAACAAACAAGCTGCTTCGTGAGTTGAGATCATATATACTATGCATCAAGCTGTTGTAGTGTCGAGTCAAATTGACGAAGAGCAAAACAGAGCAAACAGACAATTTCTTGCTAGAAACAACTAATCTTGTTATGCATTCCATTCCATTTGTAATTTTTTAGTAATAATAGCCAAGACATCAGTTTTGCTACTAAAAAGAGTGTATCGATCAATCACATAATATAATACCAGAAATTCTGTCTGATCCTACGGCCAACTATCAACTATGAAATCAACACATAATTAAACGACAACTTTGAAATACGGGCTAGGAATGATATGACGAAGCAGTAGCAGTTAAGAAAAGGAAAGGAGAGGGGAAATACGAATAGCAGCATTACCAGGGAATGTATCTGATAGAAGAGCCAGAGGGTTCGGTGAGGGCTTTGATAAGGGATTCGGGAACCTTTTTGTTCAAATCCTTGAGAATTTGGGAAAGGGGCCTGCTTATCCCGGCGGTTGGGACGCCGGAATCCTCGTCGTCACTCCCCAAATTTGCTTCTTGGCGCTGCACCTTAGCGGAATAAGAGGGTTTAGACGAGAAATGAAGACGACGTTGCAATTGCCAGCCGTAAATTTTTGCAAATTTTTGGAGGGAGGAGCTGCTTCTGCTCGCCATTTTCTTTTTCAATCTCTCTTCACTTCAACTTTCTTCAACCTGTTTAGGTCTTTTTCTTTTCTGGGCGGCAATAACTTTTTTTTTTTTTTTTTTGGTATATGGAGTCTATTTTTTTGAAAGGGTATATATACCCTTTTATGTTTTAATTAATACAAATAAAATTGTTTATATGAATGCCATACCTTATTGGCCTAGTATTTTCTTCCCAATTAGACTATCAGCAGCAGCGAGCTCCACGTAGGAGCTCGCAACTCATTTGGGTAGGCTCTCTATGCTCTCCAATTTTAATCTGTAATGGCGAGCTCAATGCGAGCGTATTCAAAAATGTGGGCGGACTCACCATAAATTGTCAATTTATTCTTTTTTGTTCCTTGCGAGCACGCTCTCTCTTGTGAGCTTGAGGTTGCGAGCTCGCTGCGATCTTCACGCTCTACAATGGACAGCGAGCGCCACGTGGAGCTCGCTTGGGCAGCGAGCGCGCACTCAAGCTCGCCGCTGCAATCAGCCTTACAAAGTGATTTTACTGGATGATTAATTTATGTTTTTTTAATAAATTTATTATTTATGCTAAATGATAAAACTTGAATTAAACTATATTTGAGTTAGAAGAAGGGAAATGGACTTGGGCCGCCTCATGTTTAATTTGGTGAGAGCCCAAGTGAAAAATTTAGTCTATTTTATTTGGGCTTAATACTTTTTATCAGATTAAGTAAGCTCAAGCCCGATACTCTTGCGAATTATGACGTTAAAGGTAAGTTCTAAAATTTAGACAATTATATAGTCTACTTGTATAAACATTGATCAATATTTACACATGAAATTATTTAAAGGAATTGCATCTACTTCTTGTAAAAAAAAAGATATCGAATATAATCTCACAAAATTTTGATTACTTTGTGCTGCATATAATTGCAGTTGCATAACACTTAACGAAGCTCCTTTCAAAAAAAACACTTAACGAAGCTGTATTTGAAAAAATATAGTCCAATTAATTTTGCATGGATAGATAAGTTGAGTTAGTAACATAATAGACGGAGCTTAAATATTATAGAGGGAGTCTTGCATGCGACTGGATCCCCAGCGACCGGATCCATGCGACTGCATCCGGGTCGGGTTGACCCGGTCATTTTTCTTTTTTTTCGATTTTTTTTTTAATTTCAGTTTTTTTTTCGGCTCTGACTTCGGCTCCGATTTTATGGCTCCGGGTTCGCTCCGATTACTAATATAAGAATAATCGTCGGACAACAATTTAGACTTTTTCGGCTCGCTCCGAGGTCTTTGGCTCCTCTCGCTCGAATATTGACCAAAGAAGAAACGGCAAACAAAAAAACGAAGAGACAAACAAAAAAAGGTGGAAAAAAAATAAGTGGAAACTTTTTATAAAAAATTGAAACTAAAAAAAAGGAAAAAAAAACTGAAATTACAGAAAGCTGAAAGCTAAATAAAAATCGAAAATTAAAAAAAAAAATATTGGCGCGTGTATTCCGCGCGTGGGCGGCTGACACGTGTATTACATGTGACACGCGCCCGGTCGCATATGAGTATTTGTCAATATTATAATGATGAGGTAATTAAATAAATAATTAATTAATTAAAAAGGAGATGGATGCATGGACTTAAGGAATTAATACAGTGTATATGTTTAAACAACAAAGTTGATAAGCGCGAGCTGTTGGACGTTGATGGGATGGCAGTCGGAAGGAGGGCCGGTGTAAGCCCGATGAGCGAGAATCGCGTCGACCGCCTGCGTGGGGTGGAAGGCATCCCAGAACACGTACTGGGTCCGGTCGGGGCAGGGCGGCGTCCACGGCAGGCACGTGATCTGGCCCTGGTTCCGGCCGATGCCGCAGCAGGCCCGGTCCACCACCCTGAAGCCGTACCTGGCCGGGTTGTTGAGGATGTCGCCCATGGCGCCGTAGGAGTTGCCGTAGACGAACATGGAGCCCGGGTGGGAGCCGTTGTTCATGGCATCGACGAGGGCGAGCAGCCCCTGGTTGAAGGCCCCCAGCATCTGGTTCACGTAGTCCACGCACCGCCCCGGCGCGGCCTGCCCCGTCGCCAGCTGGCTGGGGATGCACCCCAGGGGCCCCACGCCGGGGAGGACGAACTTGCGGAGGCCCACGCTGTAGAGGGCCACCAGCTGCCGGCCGTAGTGGTTGAGGAGGAGGTTGGCGAACTGGGTGGGGTTGTAGTTGTAGCTGGTGGGGTACAGCCCCGGCAGCAGGTAGTTGTTGATGTAGTCGTTGCTGCCGAATACCAGCACCGCTACGGCTCTCCCCAGGTACCGGCTTAGGTTCGGCCCGCTCATCATCGTCCGGAGCTGGCTCACCGTCGTCTCGAAGTTTATTACTTGCTGGCTCAGGGAATATCTTTCCCCCTACATACATCATGCATGGTGGCATGAGATTAACAATTTAATCAGATGAATTGAGAAACGATCTGAACCATTAATTTTTATAGATTTACGGTTGTGATTGATCGAACTAAACATATAATGCACTATCATAACAATGCACTGTAGTAATAGAAAAATGCATTATCATGATGATGCATTGTAATAACACATAAGATGCATTATTTTTTATTTTTTACGGAAAAATTCTTTGTAAGTGAATCAAAAAATGCATTATTATGACGGTGCATTTACGTAGTGCTGTCCAGTTTCGTCGAGGATGCCAGCAGCTGCAGAAGCGTAATTAACTCCTCCCAGGATTCTTGCTCCGGTGGTGGTCGGAGCCGCGAATGGAGGCGGCGCTAGAAGACCCAACCAACCTCCTAATTGCACCACCAACATATCCACGATTATTCAATTTTACTATTCACAACTCAACTAGCTAGGTATATATGTAGAGAGATAGAAAAAAAAGTATACATGTGGCGTGACATGACATAACATATGTAGAGTATTGATCAATTGAAAATAATTAGAAAATAAAATAATACCCAAGTAATCAACGAAAGTTTCCCCGTTGGAGAATTTGCCGGTGTAGCCCCGATTGGAATCGATACCGTAGGGAAAGTAGTTTGATTTGGCAATGGACCGAAGATAATTGTTATTCCCATTATCAACCAAAGAATCGCCGAACACAAACATGGCGCTGGCCTGAGGCGCCGCCGCCGCCGCCGCCACACCATCATTTCTAATACTAGTAGTAGCGTTGGTAGGGGAGGAGAATGCACCTATCAACATTGAAATCATCCACAACAAAACTCCTAACATCTTTTCTTTTCCTTTCATTTTTTTTTTTAATTTATTTTGTGTTATATGTATAACACAATAGATTAATATTAAACCAAAAGGAGGTACGTAGTCGCTATATATACACAAAATAAATAAAGAAAGAGGCATTCCTTTGCGATGGCTTATTATGTAAGCCGATTGAATTCCTCCTTTTTATCCCCTACTTTTTCCCCAATTTTAGTACGCCCATGTCGTTTAGCATATGGGTGCATGAATTTCTTCATCTCCACCAACGAAATTCATGTGAGCCATCTTTCCATTCCCTAAAGCAATCATATTAATATTCCATATCTTTAATTAATTATTTATTTACTTTTTCCGGTTAAATTACTTTATAATGTACACATATATATACACGTGTATTACTTATGACTAATCTAGCAATCTTTTTCCAACCACTACTATATCACTTATTGCCCCATTAACTCCTGTTCTATTGCCGGCAGCTGGTTTAACTTCCATATACTATTACATTCTTATCATATCGGTAATGCATATATTGTAGAAATGTAATGCATACACATTCTAATACATCAACTACAATATTATAATGCATTAACATTATAATGCATAAATTACAGCAACATAATGTATCGTTAAATCTGAACCACTGATCAATAAAGATCAAGGACCGAGATCTATTCTCATTTCTCACCTAATAAAACTTTCTCATATGATTCTCTTCCTATGTATATATATATATATTGCCAAAATTATTAGCTTGTATCGACAAAAAAAATTAGCTCTTAGACTAGCTATTTTATCTTTTTTAAGACGAGCCTTTATTTTTATTCTTGCAATACATCATGGCAATATGGAATAGTTAGGAATAGTATTAGAAATAGTTTTTTATATAAAGAGCTTAATAGCTCTCGTTGTAACACACACTCACACACACCGCTGAATCAATGAAAAGAATGAATTTCTAAATTCTCCCGGTCTTAGTTTCTAGCTAATAGTTAATCTTTCCTAGTTCATATAATATATTCCAACATAAAAAAAAAAAAAAATCCGCTGTGCACACTTCGTTTTATTTCCGCCGTGCATACTTCCGTCTTGATCTGATCAACTTGGATAGCTGCCCGTTTCTGAAAGCATTCTTGTTGTAAGATTTCTTCTTCTCTTCTTTTATTATGTGGATTAACGTGTATCCCCAATAAACACGCCCTACCCCCTTTTTGGTATCATATATATATATATATATATATTAATCTCTTCATTTCTACATCTTTCTTTCTTTTGTTCTTGCTCAATTTAGAAGGTGTTGGTGTGATTTGAAATTATTTACAAACTATTAATAACAAGTTCATAAAATCTCAATCATAGCAAACACTCCATCGCTTGGTTCCATTTTATTGCGCCACTCTTTTCTTGAAATTAATATGCATGCTATCTTGAGCCTGAACAGGTGCAATATCATTCATGTCCAGTTTTTGGATTAAATATATTAAAGGGGTCATGAGCTGGTCAAATGTGGAAGCTAAGAAACCATTATCAAATTAAAGCCTAGCTATAGCTATTTTATATATGTATGTGATGCAGGCAGTGATGGAGATGCCTATGCATGTTCTTCTTTTTATATTTAATCTTTGGTACTTTGCCATTAGTTGTTGTCTCCAATTTCGCTACATCTTACATACAAAAAATGAAAAAGGACAACAATTTATTGGGCCAGCTAATTTATGTACATATATAGGTAGTATAGTAACGTAATTACTGATAATTAAATATAGAGACATAGGATCTTTTAGGTATTATAAATTTACTAGAAGAATATTCAAAATTCCCAGTATATATGCATGTATCTTTATTATCATGCACATGCCCGGTTTACTATGATCTATCCCAAATCTATATACGTAGAGCATTCCTAATGGGAGATCTCAAAAAGTAAGCTGTCTCCATTGTTCAATGACTAATGACTAGTACTATTCCCTCCATCCCATTACAAGTGGCACAAAACTTTTGGGCACAATTTCTTAAATTGTATGAAGTGTGATGGACTTGACTGTAAGGCATACATTATTCCTACTACTTATAATGTGACAATATAAAATGAAAAACATGCCACGTATAATGGATCGAAGAATAGAGTATTATATTATGATGAGATCGCAATTGGAGAGATCAGCTTACTCGGGAGACATGTTTATGATAATTCAATATTAATGGATGTTTGGAAGAGATTGTAGAAAATTGGAGAAATGAAGGAAGAGTGGGAAATGTGGACGAAAATTATTAAAGGTGAGATGTTATAGATAGGAATAACTAAACAAAAGGTGTAAATTAGCCCTTTAAAACAAGCTAGTATAAAAGAAATTAAAAGCCCAACACGGCAGAAAACAATTAATTTCGAATTTTCGAAATTAAAAAAAAGATCCAACTTTTAATTCAACACCATGCATTATTGAGTTTGGATCACTTCTTCTTGTAGACAGATTCTGGTCATGAATCTGGTTTTAAAATCAAGAAAAAACGATGTCGGAACTTTGTTCATCATGATCTAGCTAGATCGTTTAATGAGTTTTTTTACATCGTATGTTTTGAATGAATCCGCGACTGTTATGGCGGGTCTTTTTCATTTTTTTTTATGTTTGTGTTTCTAATAATAAATTCCTATTTTTCTTCAAAATAAAAAAATATAATCCCGTGCACATTTATTATCATCACCAAAGTTTGATAAATTAATCTCATGCATGTGTTTCATTATACCATTATATATAGAAAGCCACGAGATTCCAAATTTTGACCTTTGCCAATGTGCTTGCAATTATAAGCCATTTAATTTCAGTTGATTTAAAAAAAAAAAGAGAATTAATTAAATAATTCAAAAAGAAGAAGATTGTCAACCCTTGCCACTCAGAGTTTTAATGATGATTTTTTGAATTGCTATTTGGTCACTCATCAATCATCATTACCAAGACCACTGTGCTCATCAGGGTGAGCCTAACTCATTAATAGAGGAGTACTTTCAAGGTGTGATGCTAGTTCAATTAAGTGGGGTTTTAATTGAGAAAAATTCTGTATGTATAACCTGAAATGCTTTGTAATTTCTCAATTAATTTTTTTTTGTAATTCTATATATTTTCAGTATTAATTTGACATTAACAACAGGGGTGACATAATTAAAATAAAAGAAAATTGAAGCTTAATTTGGTTCAGATGGTCACACCTATATATATTGGTTTAATTGCCGGGCCAAGGGTGAAAGTCACACCCCACTTAGTCCGGAAAAAAAGGTCAAGGGAAAAAGCTTAATAATTGCCAACTACTAAAAGTCAAATTAAAGAGGGGTATATTTATAATTTATTAATATAAATGAAAATGGATTTGATTTAATTGTATTTGTATTGTTATAATATTATTATTACTAGCTACTGGTACTCCCGCTCGATCTCACGTTAGAGTAGCTATGTATAAATTTGGTTGAGGGAATTAATAGAGATATGCATGAAAATGACATATCCATGGGGAATGGAATGGGGCAGCAAATGCAGATGAAGCAGCAGTGGCAGTGGTTGAAAGAAAGAAAGAAAGAAAGAAAGAAAGAAAGAAAGAAAATGCAGCAGCTAGCAGTGGCAGTGGCAAGAGAAGAATATAGTATAGTCTAGTATTTTGTTGAAGGTGATGGATTATAATTAATGATGGAAGGAAAATGAAGAAGCGAGCGAATAGTAATTAAGTGGGAGGAGTTGAGTGAGTGACGCTAGTAGTAGCTCCACCTCCACCAGCCTGAGGGACTAGTGAGGTACTGTATGTGTGTGTTTCTCTCTCTCTCTCTCTCTCTCTCTCTCTCTCTCTCTCTCTCTCTAGAGATATATATAGGGGTGGTGGTACTGGTAACTGGGGGACAGTGACGACAACTTCGGTTTGATGGTTCCCCCAATTTAACCCCAATCCAACCCAAGTATATATATATATATATATGTGATTGGATTTGATTTGACTTCATGTGATGATGTGATGAGAGATATAATTATGGTGGTAGCTGCTGAGTCTCAGTGGCTTTAACTTTATATACTCGCCTCCTTCGCCTCGGAGCATATAGTAGTAGTATAAGATTAGAAAATAGGTGTAATCTATGAAGAAGGGAAGGGAAGGTGAAGATGAAGATGAAGATGAAGATGAAGCTGATGGTGGTGGTGGTGGGGCCCAATGGATGGATTACTCCTTTGCTGAATACAACATATATATGGTGGGAAGAGGGCCCCACCCACTATAGCAAACAAAGTCAACCCCATCTCAGGGCGGACGACAACGACCACATACCACACCGCAGCGCTAGGCCGAGCTGAGCTGCGCACATTATAAATACACAGCCAACACTCAGCTATCACAAAACGAACCCTCCCTCTCTCCCTCCTTTCTTCACAACTAGCGCCTTTTGCCCTTTCCTCCCTTCATCTCTATTCTTTTCTATTGACTGTGTGTGTGTGTTAAACGGGAAGGGAAGGGAAGGGAATTTGTGCTGCTGCAAAAGCAGAACAAAACAGAGCAACCAAATTTATTTGCATGGATAGGGAAGAAGATAGCGGCGGCAAGGACTCGGAATTCGTTGATTGGAGAGGCAGACCTTCCAAACCCACTCGTCATGGCGGCATGACTGCTGCTCTCTTTGTCTTAGGTAGCTCACTCTCTCTCTCTCTCTCTCTCTCTCTCCCCCTCCTGCTTCTCTCTCTATATATCTCTCTCTCCATTATACTACTGTTAGCCTGTTGTAACAAATAAATTGAACTGAAAAACCATTTTCTATTCCTATATTGGATTGCTCAGTCACTGTGTGGACGAGCTATATATATATATATATATCTTAATGATCAACTGAAGCAGTACTTAATTACTGGTTATAGACATTGATATTTGAATATTGATGTCGATGGTGCTGCTGCAGGGCTTCAAGGTTTCGAGATGATGGCAGTAGCTGCGGTAGGGAATAACCTCATCACATACGTCTTCAACGATATGCATTTCCCCCTCTCCAAGGCCGCCAACACCGTCACCAACTTCGTCGGCACCATTTTCCTCCTCTCCCTCCTCGGCGGCTTCCTCTCCGATTCCTACCTCGGCAGCTTCTGGACCATGCTCATCTTCGGCTTCGTCGAGCTCTCCGTATGTCTCTCTATACCAATAATAATATATATACATTTAGTAGTATATAATATGAATGACACTCTAATAGTTATATAATTTTGCATGCGCTGCGCAGGGGTTCATACTGCTCTCCATTCAAGCCCATTTAGCTGAGCTGCGGCCTCCAAAGTGCTCGATGACCGCCCTGCAGCAGTCGTCATGCGAGGAAGCCACGGGCTACAGGGCCTTGATCTTCTACGGGGCCCTGTACCTCGTGGCCCTCGGCAGCGGCTGTTTGAAGCCCAACATTATCTCCCACGGTGCCGATCAGTTCGGCAAGCACCAATCCAAGAAGCTCTCTACCTTCTTCAACTGCGCCTACTTCGCCTTCTGCAGCGGTGAGCTCGTCGCCCTCACGCTCCTCGTCTGGGTCCAGACACATTCTGGGATGGACCTTGGATTTGGTGTCTCCGCTGCCGCCATGGCTGTTGGCCTCATCTGCTTGATCTCCGGCTCCTCCGCTTACCGAAACAGCCCCCCTCGCGGATCCATCTTCACTCCCATTGCTCAGGTTTTTGTGGCTGCTGTTTCCAAGAGGAAGCAGATATGCCCTTCCAATCCAGAGATGCTGCACCACACCAACATCCAACCCTCATCATCATCAACCAATGTTAATAATGTTGTCACACTCATTCACACTGAGAAGTTCAGATTTCTGGATAAGGCTTGCATCAAGATCGGGAGTGATGATGACGAGAGCCCGTGGAGGCTGTGCAGCGTTTCGCAGGTGGAGCAAGTGAAGATCCTCCTATCCGTAGTGCCCATATTTGCATGCACCATCATCTTCAACACCATCTTGGCTCAGCTCCAGACCTTCTCTGTCCAGCAGGGGACCACCATGAACACTCGTCTCACTCCCGACTTCCACATCCCTCCCGCCTCTCTCCAGTCCATCCCCTACATGATGCTCATCTTCGTCGTCCCTCTGTACGAGACTGCATTCGTTCCCCTTGCAAGGCGCCTCACGGGGAAGGATGCTGGAATCTCCCCTCTCCAGAGAGTCGGGACTGGCCTCTTCATCGCCACATTCTCCATGGTTTCAGCAGCAATCATCGAGCACCGGAGGAGAGTCTCTGCCTCCAAATTCAACCAGACACTCTCCATTTTCTGGATAGCTCCGCAGTTTCTCATATTCGGCCTATCAGAGATGTTCACAGCCGTGGGGCTGATCGAATTCTTCTACAAACAGTCAGTACAAGGGATGCAATCCTTCCTAACAGCCATGACATACTGTTCTTATTCCTTTGGATTCTATCTCAGCTCCCTCTTGGTGTCTCTAGTCAACAAGGTGACCTCCACCGGCTCTGGAGGGGGAGGCGGTTGGCTCAGCAACAACGATCTCAACAAGGATAGACTCGACTTGTTTTATTGGTTGCTAGCTGCACTCAGCCTTTTCAACTTCTTCAATTTTCTCTTCTGGTCAAGATGGTATTCTCGCAATCAATCCCTACTACTCACTACCGAGTCTCCTCATGAAATGGCGCAGGACGTAGAGAAAAACAGACCACAACTTTAAACTACAATAACACTAGTTAGTTTAATACTCTTTTTTTTTTTTTGTTCCTTGTTTTATTTTTGTAGTAGTTAATAGCCAGCCATTATATTGATGATGACTAGTGGAGCAGGAATGAAAAAAAGGCTAAATATGTATACAAATATTGTAACCCTACTTTATGCATATTGTATGTCTAGACTTGTGCGTGCGGTACTGTTGAATTGGACAAGTATATAGAAGGGGTCCCAAGATTACAGGAAAGTTAGGTCCGGAATTAGGTGTTAATTTGCAGCAGAGAAACAAAGGTGTCTTGATTGAGAATTTTCATTAGTATATATGTGAATGTGAGTGAATGAGTGATAATGGTGGGGTAATGTGCTTTAGTTAAAAAGCTAGTAGAGCATTTGCAATGATACTAATTAACCACCCCCTTTAGGCCTCCTTGGGGCTTACTGCTCAGTAAAGTAAAGTAAAGTAAAAAGGAGGTAAAAAGAAAAGAAAAGAAAAGAAAATGACATGGGAATGAATATGTTATTTGGATATCCCATATTGTGTCCCCCTTCATTTCATTCTTTCACCATCACTCCTAACCTCCACAATCAAACATGTCTCACACATGTTCCTGCCTGCCTTTCCAGCTTCTCAACTAACAACACTAGTGCTAGTATTTCTTTCTAATTTCCTTTTGGAAAAATGAATGTTATGGTGCTAGCCTTGCCTAGCTACAATTCTGAGAAGCCATCAATGCACAAGCACTATCACTATGTTATTTCTCCTCCACAATTTCCTCATATTATATTGTCATCTGTATATATATATGTTTACTTATCCAACTTTAATCAACTTGAATGTGTTTATGCTAGTTTTCCAGAGTGTTTTCATCTCTTTATCTAGTACCTCTGATTCTGTTTGTATTGCCCCTCTTAGGTGGGTTGGAAACTGCTAGCTGCTCCACAATCTGAATCAACAAGCATCTGAATTTAACAGCAATTCTTGAACAAGTCCAGATGGATCAATTTGAACTCCTCAAGTTGAATTGCAAGCTAGATGAAAAATAGAATGCTTGCTGGAAATATAGTTTGCATGTGTGTGTACTGTAAAATTACTAGCATACCCTTAGAAATTGTGCTTGTTCCAGGTCAGCATGCCATCTAAGTTTACATATATATGAGAAAGAAAGATGAATCATCACTTTTTCTATTCCTCAAGTATTTGGTAGATATATATCAGCAGACTTTTAGCCTTGTATTTTCTTAATCCAACAACTTTATGGGTGGGTGCATGATGACAAAAAGGATCTCATCTTTGCTAATTTATTTCTTCTTATGTTAATTAGAATATATATACATGTATGAGTACTTGTTTGAATATCTTGCATCAGCCTCTGTGACTGCCATGCTTCAACACAAAAACTGGGCAGGCTCCAAATTTTCGGCCGCCTATGAACTCCATATATATTCTACGAAAGCTAGGACTGAAAAAATTAACCGTTCCTCAGCGCTGGAAGAATTATTTAAGTGTACAAGCAAAAGTTTAATTTGAAATCACACTCTAGTTTAAAGAAATACTAGTATATAAGTTTGTTGAAACATGAAAACCTCATGATCAAACTGCCATCCAAACAAGCAAATTAAAAGCTTCACCTCATAATCATACAATAAAAACCAGCTAAGTATCTAACTAAGTAACTAGTTCTAAATGAAGTAAACACGTTTTCTTCAACCTCCACTTTTACTCAACTCTAATAAATACAATATTCCAAGCCAAATTTTTTATTTTTATTTTTTGCAGATTCTAATAATTTATCATATCATCATCATCATCCACTGCAGGTACTGAAAATACACTAATTTCTTTTTACTTCTGTTATTATGAAATTTAGTTTTCTCTCTTCTTTTTTTTTTTCTTTTTGTTGTTCTAAGTCATAATTTTCACAAATGAGTTAATTTTATTTTTCTAGTTAATGTGTTGTTATGCCTTTGTTGAGGCCAGTAATGATGTTAGTCCCAGAAATAAAGTTTTGGTTGCTTTGTGGTTTGACAAATTCCCCATTCATTGTATATGGAAATTTAAATGTTGAACTCCTAGTGGTAGTGATTACAATAACTTGGAACCATTAAACTGGAACAGAGAACCTGTAATCAAAATCATGAAGATGGAATCATAAATCCTGTGGTTGTAGCAAATTAACTCAAGTTTTTTCCTTTTCAATATACTTTGACTTAAAACTTGGCTCCTTCCTTGTATGCAGCAGAAATGGAAATTGTGATTGGTGTTTGTTGCAGAAGCACAAAATTCTTGATTCACCCAACATCCCACATCCTCAAACATGACATGCTTTGATATGAGAGAATATAGATGTGTATCTTTTACATACATAGATGTTATTAATCTGTGGCTATTAGCAGCCCTAGTAATTAATGTCTATAGACATAGCTTGCCTTTTTTTCATTCAAATCTTCCTCCCTAGCTTGCTCTTTATTTATAAGCACATGCATTAACCTGTTGTTCATACAGGAAATAAAATAAAATCAACAAAAAGGAAAAAGAGAAAGAGGTTGGTGGTGCAGTGAGAGAAGAATTGAATAGAAGGGAGGTAGTAGTGTATGTTGTCAATCTGTTTGCGGTGGCAGGTGGCGAAGAAGAGCAGCAGGAAGATGAGAGGGAAATCAGTTCCGTTGAAGGTTATCGTTGCTCTGTGTATAGCCTGCTTTCTTGCAGGATCCCTTTTCACCACACGAACAAGGCCGCTGCCTCAACATTTGGACAAGGTTGAAGCCAGCAGCCTAGACGTTTCACATGAATGTGATCATAAGCGTGTAGGTCCCTTATCATGAGCTAGCTAGCTAGCTTCTACATCTATGTATATAAATGTTAATTTCAACTTGCTATATAGTTATTGATCTTAATTGATTTTGTTAGAAATTGGGAGAAAATAATAGTCCGAGAGATATTGTGGGGGAAGTGATGAAGACACGTGAAGCTATCCGGTGAGTGGATATATATGCATATTGATTGTAAAATACTGTAGTTTGATATATACTGATACGAAGTGAGGAGGTGCATGGTGCAGATCACTGGATAGAAGCATATCATCGCTGGGGATGGAGAAGATGGGGAATGGGAGTAGCAGGAGTAGGGCTGCGGCGTTCGTGGTGATAGGGATCAACACGGCATTCAGCAGCAAGAGACGAAGGGAGTCGCTTCGGGAGACGTGGATGCTGAAGGGGGAGCAGCTGGAGAGGGTGGAGAGGGATAAGGGGGTGGTGATCCGGTTCGTGATAGGCCACAGCGCCACCCGGGGAGGGGTGCTGGACCGGGCCATCGACGCCGAGGATGCCGAGTACCGGGACTTCATGAGGCTCGACCACGTTGAGGGGTACCACCTGCTCTCCACCAAGACGCGCCTCTTCTTCTCCACCGCTGTTGCTACCTGGGATGCTGACTTCTACGTCAAGGTTGATGACGATGTTCACCTCAATTTGGGTACTCATCTCAACTCATCATTCATTAATTCATTCATTGCATTATTATTATTATTATTATTATTATTATTATCATATATCTCTTAATTAGTTAAGAGAATAATCAATCCATCCTTAATCTTGATTCTTGATACGATACGATATGATATGATATGAAAGGGATGCTGGTGACTACGCTGGCCAAGCACAGATCAAAACCAAGGACGTATATCGGGTGCATGAAGTCGGGCCCAGTCCTTTCTCAAAAGTACTGATGAATCACTATATATATTTTTTCAATTCAATTTTAAGTAGTACTATAATATTATTTATAATTAAAATACAAATCATATGATATATATGCATGCAGGGGAGTGAAATATCATGAGCCAGAGTATTGGAAATTTGGGGAAGAAGGGAACAAATATTTCAGGCATGCAACAGGCCAAATCTATGCAATTTCAAAGGACCTTGCCCATTATATTTCCATCAATTCGTAAGTACTAGCACTAGCACTAGCACTAGCTATATATACGAGTGTCATTTCTCAATTATAGTGTTAGTTAATTTAATTTTGTGTTGTGTTATGTGTATGTGCAGAGGCATCTTGCACCGGTTCGCAAACGAGGACGTATCTTTGGGTGCTTGGCTGATCGGATTGGAAGTCGAGCATGTGGACGACCACTCTATGTGCTGCGGGACACCTCCCGGTATGTGATTATATTCACTAGTGTTGGTGAAATTCGAACTTAAATTATACCACATACTATTAATGATGATTAATATATTTGTAGTATTATTTGTTGATTAATGTCATGCAGATTGCGAGTTTAAAACTCATGCGGGGAGCGTGTGCGTGGCGTCATTTGATTGGCAGTGCAGTGGGGTATGCAAATCAGTGGAGAGAATGAAGAAGGTGCATAGTGCGTGTGGAGAAGGCGATGGAGCTATTTGGAGTGTTGATCTCTCCAATTCATTCTAATTCTAATTTTACACATAATTCCCACTTCCATAAAATTCATTTTTAACTTTTCATTGTACCACATCCACACCATTACCATTTCCCAATTACCACCAAACAACAATTTCACCTGGATTCCCATTTCATTATTACATTACTCATCAATAAATTAATCCCTTGCATGCACCTTAGCCACTTCACCCTCTGCTAATTTGTTTTTGTTTTTGTTTTTGGTCAATTACAAATATATTTATATAGCTGTTATATATTCACTGGATATGCAGCTCTTTTTCTTCTTAATTTTCACTATCATTTCTTTATAATTGTAAATTTGTTTGCTTATTGCTACATTATGAAATACCAATTAACAGCCTATATATCTATAGTGAAAGATATATTTCTATCTATAATCATAAGATAATAATGGCCCTAATGCTAACAAACATTTTAATGCGGCTATCCGCTGGAGATATACATACATCTAGCTACTACTGTAAAAGTAAGTAACAATGGGATCTCTCTGTTATTTTTATATAAATGTGTAAAGTACTCAAATACTTTCCTAAAATGAAAGTTAATACTATCCCTTATGCATCTGCATTAATGAATTATTAAACAGGATTACATTGTATTTAGTAAAAAAGGAAAAAGAAGCACCAATCGACTTGTCCAAAAAATATCCGTTTGCGACGCCGAGTTATTATGCATGTTAATTACGTAGGTGGCTATAGCTACTCGTGCCTATACCAATAAATACTAATAGCCCCATTACTAAATCTTAATTGCTATATGTATCTATTTTCTCCCCAAAAGAAATGAACTATACATACATACATTTATCTGCACCAATGTATGGGACTATCACATTTTATATGCATACTTGATTTTAAAATTAAAGAGCTTTTGTAGCACTCCCAGCAGCTCACTTTAAAATCAGTTTTAAACTTTAAAAGCAAGTTTAAGATTAAAATTTTGACAGTTCTGCTAGAAGTACTAGTGTTCTTACAATACTCTACATAACTTTTTTTTTGGAATGTTTTTTTTTTTTTTAATAATATAAGGACGTAACGATAATGCACGACTTTAACATTATTGCATGTTTTTCCTTATAGTTTTTGAAGATGACCTAGTGGTAGAATGAACTGTCCCAGGCAAATGTTTCGGGTTCAAAACCTGTTAATATCTTAGTAGATCTAGCTTTGCGACGAAAGTGCATTCATATTACTCCATATATAGCCGAAAATTAATTTAATTCTTCTGCACAATTTTGATTCTTAATTAACTTTTTTGTATTTCGCAATCATATTACCAGTTTGGTTCTATGTTGCTAAAATATATATCCTGTCAAAATCAAATGATAACTAATTAACTTTCTTTTTCGCTGAAAAGAAATTTTAGACCAGTTAATTTTAACAAAAGTCTCAAATCTAGAACAAACTTAATTGTGTATTTATAAAAATAATGGACCCAATAAATGAAATTCAGTAGAATCAAGAATTGACCCAGTTTTATATAGTCTTTCAAAATATAAGAAAGCTCCCTCATTATGAAATAAAAAACCATGCATGCACATTATTTTGCCACAACAAAAAGTAAATTGACAAATTTTAATGAAATGATTATAATTGCAAATTTGTGTCAAAAGTTTGGATCTTTAATTGTTGCTATTAAAACAATGTAATGTTGATATTGAAATATAGAGCACAAAGTAGGGTTTTATTGATTCCTTCAAATTATGTAAGGTTTCATTAATCCAACTGTAGCAATAGAAAATTCAATGAAGTTGGTATTGGTAATAAAATATCAGAATTGGTATGTATACATGCACAAATATGTTGATTTCTCATTAAATAGTTCACATGATGTCACTCTGATTTTAAAAGATACGGCTTAATATGGATTAATTAGCTAGCAGCAATAATAGCAATATATAAATATAAAGTTAAAGATGTAGCAGAAAGCGTGAAACGTAATCAAGGAAATACTACTATACATGCAAATAAATATATATATAGATGCATGCAGTTGGAGTAAATAATACTCCTATATAGGAATAGGAGCATTACATGTTGAGATTGGGAGACGTGTTTGGGAATCAAAAAGGAGGAATTTCGTAAATTAACCTACATATATATATGCATGTGCACATCCCGAGCTAGCTCCCTATGCTATGCCAAATCAATCTCCAATCCTTAATCATTAGTATTATTAATTAACACCTCTAATCCCTTTTCTTATACTTTCACGATCTATTCTCTAGAAAATTGAAATTCCTTAGTAGTAGCTTTTTATTCTTTTTATTCAAGATGATAAAAGAAAATACTCCTAGTAATTAACTGTCTTGCAGAATGGGGAGAGTGTGTTGACTATCAATAATGGGGTTTGAAAATGAATTGGGCGTCCATTAAATATGTATTTAGTATCAAAGTATGGCAATCCCTAGACATTCATTCGTGTTAATTTGTTTTTTTAATTTGCTTGACCTAGCTAGCTTGCTTGCTTTACGACCCATCAAATACTCCTTAATTACACTTTGTTTCCTTGGGATTGTTTCCTTACATTTAATAAACTACCGCACAACTCCTTTCTCTTTGGGAAATGCCACCATATACCACCTTGTACCCTTTGACTTTTAGTTTTGTATATTTATTAATGAAATTTATCTTCCCTTCCCTTCTCTTTTCTTTTATTTTTAATTTTACAAGTTCGATCATAAACTTTTAATTAATCTTTTTATTCTTCATTTAATTTGAACGGCCGTGGAGATCTAATGTATGTACTATATGATTATTATTTTGGTAATATAGCCGTTACGATATACTCAGAGCCGGCCCTGAGATTTCGGGGGCCCTAGGTGAAAAGGAAAACAAGGGCCATTGAGCGATATTTACAATGTATTAGAATACAATTTGATATTGGTAAAATTTTTGTATGGGTTAGAGACTGCAGAATACATGATGAGAGAAGAAAATAGAGGCAAAGCCAGAGCGTAAATACTGAACAAGAGCACATTACTTTTTCTTTATTCTCGTTAAAGATTTTTTTAGATGTTATATATTCTATTAAAAATGAAGAAATTTGACGAGTTACTGACTAGTACTAGTATTTTTTTATATACTAGTAATAGATTTTTTTTTTAAATTTTGGGGCCGCTCAAATTTAGGGACCCTAGGCTATTGCCCTTATTGGTCTTATAAAAGGGCCGAGCTTGGATATAATCTCCCCGCCACGAAGGTTATAGCTAGTTTTTCTTTCCGGTTCGTCCACGAAAGATTGTAGCTAATTTTCCTTTTTCCTCATTAAATATATTGATACACACACATAACTCATACCTCTCTGCCCAATTATAGCTTGTGAAAATATTGAAGGGAATAAATTAATAAATAATTAAGGTATAGAATAATTAATGAATCATAATTAGCTAGTGGATTAAGTATCCGAAATGAACAAAT
The DNA here is from genome assembly GCA_029490685.1 of Schizonepeta tenuifolia. Classification (NCBI taxonomy): domain Eukaryota; kingdom Viridiplantae; phylum Streptophyta; class Magnoliopsida; order Lamiales; family Lamiaceae; genus Schizonepeta; species Schizonepeta tenuifolia. The sequence goes on from CM055956.1 coordinate 129,310,332, forward strand.
GTGGAAGCTGAGAAGAGCGAGTGGAGTAAAATGAGAGATGAGAGGAATTGAATTTGCAGGGAGGCTAGCTAGCTGCGTGCAGTGGAAATATATATATTAATATTAATAGTAATTAAATAAGAGGGAGGGCCCGGGCCGGTCGTCTCGTCCACTGTTATAGCTTTAACTTAACTTTGACGTTAGCTTTAAGCAGTCCCGGCGGCGGCGTCTCCGGCCGTCAACTGCATGTATCGCTCCCCGCCCTCTCATTGACAGTTGACACTAGCTAGTGTAATTAATTAATTAATTACTCATTCATTCATGTTTATATATATGTATGAAACGTAATACGATGCGTCTTTGCTAGCTAGAGAGAGAGAGAGAGAGAGAGAGAGAGAGAGAGAGAGAGAGAGAAGAGAGCAGAGATATTAGGCAGGCATATGCAGGTGGTGGTGGATCGGCGTTGAGACAAGTATGGCGGCGGGGTCATCTGGCGGCGTGCCACCGGGATTTAGGTTTCACCCGACGGATGAGGAGCTTCTGCACTTCTACTTGAAGAAAAAGGTTTCGTTTCAGAAGTTCGACATGGATGTTATCAGGGAGGTCGATCTCAACAAGATTGAACCCTGGGACCTACAAGGTACATACATTCAACATCATCATTCTCCTAATCTGCTGCCTTGCCTACATATACTATATGATTAAATCAAACTTACCCAAAGAGACAAATAATTAAAAAGAATAAGATGATATATATGTAAATTTCCTAGCTAATAGAAATTATATCATTTAACTAGAAGAGGGGATATGACATGCATGATCTCCTCGACCTCATGCATGTAATTTTGGCTTGATGATGATTGATATTGATGAGCTATATATGTAACATATTTGGTTGGGATCATCAAGTTGATTAGTACATATGTATGTATTTTGATCACATATAGTTAGTTAAATTTGTTTTTTTTTTTTTTTTTTTTTGAGAATGGTTATACTTGGATCATTATATTGTAGCTAACTAACCTAGTTTAGTTTAGTTATAAAATTAATGAACAATTAATATATGTTTGATGAGATGTATATGAATGAATGATTGAATATGTAAGTTAATAATGTTTGCAGAGAAGTGCAAGATCGGGTCGACACCACAGAACGAATGGTACTTTTTCAGCCACAAGGACAGGAAGTATCCGACGGGGTCCCGGACTAATAGAGCCACCAGCGCCGGCTTCTGGAAAGCAACCGGCCGGGACAAATGCATCCGCAACAGCTTCAGCAAGATCGGGATGAGGAAGACCCTTGTCTTCTACCGTGGTCGAGCCCCCCACGGCCAGAAGTCCGACTGGATCATGCACGAATACAGGCTCGAAGATTCCGACAACGAACCTCCACCAAATGTACCTACCTTCATAACTACTTCATATAGTATATAATTAAGGGTAATGGTATTCGGCCACACACGTAAAAAAAGGAAAGTTGACTGTAAAATGGAAATAATCACATTTCCCTCTTAGGGTTTATGTTTCCCAATTAGGGTATATTTCCATTTTCAAAATCTATATTACCATTTTTAGCTTGTGTTGTCGGCAACAGTGTGGCTGAACATCATTACCCTATATTACCCTTTTTAGCTTGTGTGGTCGGCCTTCATTTTCAAAACCTATGTTTAATTATATTATAATATTGGATGCAGGAGGATGGATGGGTTGTTTGTCGGGTATTCAAGAAGAAGAATCTGTTCAAGATTAATGGCAGTACTAGCAGTGGTGAGGGAGGAGGGGGAGGCCCCAACACTAGTAGCTGTGATCCCAACAATAATATCTTCACTCACAGAAACACAAGTGTTTCTGCTGCTTCTTCAATGAATCAGTATTTGCTGCATCATCATCATCATCATGCTCATGAGCTTGCTGATTTGAACTACTCTCACAGCCAAGCTCATAACATCCCAGTTCATGATGAGTACCAACAAGTTGATGATCAAGCCCACAATAACTACAACAACAACCACCATCTCAAGCCACTGATGATGCTCACTGCAGGCAACTACGATCATCACCACCACCACAATCTCATGCCCCTCCCTACCGCGAGCACGCCCCCCTCGGACTATGATCACCCGCCACCACTCATGCCTCTGCAGGTCAAGCAGTTCATGTCCCGAGACGTCGACTGCGAGAGCACTGCTACTCCTCCAACTGCTGCTGCTAATTACCAGTCTTGTGAGCCTGGCATGGAGTGCGACCAATCCTCTCAGCCCATGAATCAATGGGATCCACTTGTGGTTACTACTAATAATAATCCCAATCCCAATCCTAATCCCTCCCAAGTCAATCACTTGTCTCTCAGAAGTGAGATGGACTTTTGGGCCTATGGAAAATAAATAAATAGACACCATTACTCACAATCACACACACACAACACATTCATTCTACTATTTTTCCTTTCTTCTTCTTCCTCATTTCACCCAAATCATTTGGTAATTTGAATATAGTAGGTGATCAAGAGGTCTTAACTTGTAACTCAAATTCTTTTAAGATTTACTTGATCGCTCATTTCATTCAATTTCTGACCTTCCTATACCAACTCTCTATATATACACACTTATTAATCTAATCTTCTCATTCAAAATGAACCAGATCATTTATTATTTGTGGCTTATATTGAGCCTGCAGCCTCCCACCATCGCATACGTACAATTGTTGAAATTATATGAATGATCGAGCTTGTAAGAGATCGATGTTTGTAAGTTTAATTAGTTTAGTTTTCCCCAACACTACTTATATACTTACTTCTTCAAGACTTAAATTGGATGATTATTGCCCTCAATTTACCTTTATCTATCGCATTTATTGATTAATTGTCATATGCATGCATGCTCAATATATTGCATATATGATGATAATCTAGCGAGATTCAATTCCATCAATGGAAACTTGCATGATGGTGTAGAAATAGAGTGGAGAAGAAAAGGGCTCGCTACTACTAGCTATGGAGCTCCGATCCATAAGTAAAAGAAGAATATATCGATCGGTCTCAAATCAATTACAGTGATTTGGTTAAATTCCATGAAAGATCTCTCTCTCCCTCTCTCTCTCCCCTCCTCTCTCTCACCACTCATCATTGAATTGTACAATTAAGGTTCATGCATGCATGCATGTTTTGGAGAAGTGGCAATACATACATACATACAAACATAGAGGCTGGCATGTAGGAATTAGAGAGTGGGAGCTCTTTCAGCTGTTCCGGCAATAACAGTGAGCAAGTTGTTGCCAAAAGGGTCGCTCAAGTGGGCTGCAAGGTTCTCGACTGGACCTTGTCCGGTGACGTAGGCTTGGATGAAGAAGCCGAGCATGGAGAACATGGCGAGGCGGCCGTTCTTGATCTCCTTCACCTTCAACAATGCAGCTTGGTCCGGGTCATTGGCCAGACCCAATGGATCAAAAGGACCACCCGGGTGAAGCTTGTCCTCCAGATCCTACCATGTATACAGTATATAATATACGACTCAGCTTCTCATACATATATACATACACCAAGAATTAATTATTGCAAGTAGAAAGTTAACTAGAAATTAAGTCATGATCGATCATGAGTTAATTAATGATGACATACCAAACCGTTTATAATTCTGTAATACTCAGCACCACCGAGCAGTACAACCTCAGCAACGACGGCAAGAACGAGGTTGATGGGGATGTTTTTCCCGAAATAGTTCAATGTGTTGCCATCAAGAAGCAGAGCACCGGTCTGCACTCGAAATTAATTCATTCATCAATGTTAAAAATGAGCGAGTGAGTTTGTTTTTGTTGTAACACTAGCAAAATCTCTAGCTAGGTGAGTTCAATAGTTAGTTATAGACGACCGGCCGACCTTGAACCAAACAGCCTCGGGGCCGCAGTTGGCACCAAATTTGTTGAAAGCCTCAGGAATGATAAAACCAGCCGCACCAAGCATGGCCCATCGAGCGTGGATCAGTTCGTAACCTTGATATCTTATTAAACGTAACCAAACATAATTTATATACTAGTATAGTATAAGAATAGGATGATGACATGAGATAGATGCTAATTAGTAATGATAAATTAATAATGATGAATTGTCTTACTTGGCGAAGTCTTCAGGTTTCTTGCTGAGGCCAAAGGGATCGTATCCATAGCTGCAAGCAGAGCAGTGGGACAGAGAGTCATAATTAATTAATTAAATCAACATTCTGCAGTGCATGCATTTGTGATTAAGTAGTCATTAATTAATTAAGAGGGTGTTTGGCTAAGCTTTTAAGCTTCTTAAAACAGCTTATAAGGTACTCACTATTAAGTATTTAGGTGCTTATAAGCTGTTATAATGAGGTTTTAAGCTCAGCCAAACACCCTCTAAATGGAAGTAGAAGAAAGTAATAGTACTAACTAGGAGAGAGAGAGAGAGAGAGAGAGAGAGAGAGAGAGAGAGAGAGAGGCTTACTCTCCAGGAACTTCTCCTGTGAGGTACTCTGGGATTTCAGATCTGTCCAACAGCCCATCAGGCAAGAAAATTCTCCTGTCTGGTCCTGCAAACTCAAATATATATGTACATACATCCAATAACATTAATTAATAACTTAAGTTACATCCATTGAAATACTACTAGTATAGAATAGAAATGTTGTGGTAGTTATATATTAATTAGGCACGGTACGTACCGTACCACTTGGCGAGCTCCTCGTCTGCCGGGGACACAGCAGCGGGCTTGGCCTTGGGAGCTGCTGCCTTCTTCTTGGAGGAGAAGAGGGCCACTGTCTTGAAGCTGGCCGGGGTCGACGCTGATGGCGCTGCCCGTGATGCCCCGGAGAGGCTCAGCTTGTTTCCCAGAATCTCCGAGACCCCGATGGAGGATGCAAGAGAAGCCATTTCCTTTTCCCGGTGGTGGTGTAACCAGAAACAACTAGAATGCAAGATTTTTGTTTGTGATGACTGCAAGCAAATATACTAAAAAGATGGGGTTTGTGGATGTAGACGTGCCAACTAAGCTATCGTTTCTTGTGGTGAGCAATCTGACTGAGCTCTTTGATAGGTTGTGAGCGATCATCTTCTGCCACCCTGGATTCTTCTTACCCTTCCATTTGGATAACATCTATCCACATTCTCTCCTTTCATCTAATCTATCCTTTTCCTTGTCTATAACTATTCACCATCACCACTCTTCCTATTTTTACCATTTCCAACTAATTACTACTCCACTACACAACTAGTAATGTATATTGTTCACATGGCACCAACAACACAACACTAACAATTCATTCATCATCCCCCATTTCTTTCCTTTTGAACTCGTTCTTCAAACTAGAGTTTAATTTATTACAATACCCTCACTCACTAATGCAATGTACCAATTCTCTACCAAGAACAAATAAATATGAAGTTGCTATTGAGCAGCATAGAGTATCTCTTTGATCAAGTACTGAAAAAAATAATAGGTTTAGGAAATCAAGTATATGTGCAGATATATTCTCTCTGATAATCGAAACGGGAGAATGCATAGGTACATGTGATTTGGAGACTTAACCGCAAGGCAACAGAGGATTCCATAGTGGCGGACTCAAACCTCAAAATGCATAATACAATAGTGTGAAATTAATAAGAAATAGAATTCTACATTGACTAAATATACATTTATACAATATTCCAACCAACTACATCAGCTCAACCTAATCAAATCCCTGTCCTCTCCATTTGTTCACCTCCCTTGAAGTTACTCGGATTAGCTTTTTTGTATTCAGAACTAGCTCGTCAACAAGACCACCAATTTCATCCCTGACATAAAACATTCACATCATTCGTAAGGCAACCCGTGAAAACTAACACCGAGATTTCTAGCATGCTACCACAAGCAGAGATATTCTACCACTAGCACGCTACCACATCCACAAGCATAGATTTCCAGCATGCTTATATATTCTGCCACAGGTACAAAGTACGTTTTTTTTCGTTGTTTATGCAACCCAGGTTGCATAGATTGAGAAACAGATACATTTACTATTCAAACATACTCTCTTAGCATGCATGAAGATTGAATTAGTCTCCATGCATGAAGATTGTTGTTTATGCAAAACATGATCTTCATTATAACAATTTAATATTCTCTACACATTTCAGCATGGAGACTAATTCAACAAATATGGACAAGTATACTATATTTCAATGAAAACTCATCAAACACAAGTCATGTATATGCTCAAGTGGTTTTGATCATATTCTGAGTATGAAGATGCAGATTGGGTTTCGAGCCACCGGGGATGAGACATGAATTCTATTAAGTTGTTCCCACTTTTGTCTCTCGAGGTAGAATTGCTAAATAAGACATTGTGCTTGTCATTTGTCACAATCTTTAGTGTGAAAATATAGTCCTTGAATGCTAAACTTCTCAAACAGTAAATGAGGTCACTGATCAAAGATCAAATGAAGTTGTAACAAATTTATTCACGTGCATGAATGGTTTTGAAATTTCAAGGTAGATGCTGAAACATGGGCATGGTGAAGTGATGTTTCTTCTCAAAAGTAGGACATTTTACATTTGGAATCATTTAATTGTGTCAAAACAGAAAGCAATACTTGGATAATTTATTATTGCAGCATGGCAAGCTTCACTAATTCATTGTTCAAAAGCATATACAGTCCTCATCATCATCATCCCCTTTGCTGTCAACACTCGACACTCGGGTCTACTAATGGGTAGAGGCTAATTCAATATCCAAACACAAATTTGGAGCCTTCTACAATAAATTCTAAAGTCAGCTTGTTCAGAGTTTGCTAATATGAAAATTGATGCCTTGTTGACCCAATAGATTAACCTCAGAGGCCAAACACCAGAATAGAAAGGAATAGAGATAAGTACACCCCTATAGCCAAACGTATAAAAGAGGTGCAGCGATTTTATTGACATTTTGTTTCAGGTCACAAGGAAACAATTAAGCTGCAAGTACAAAATATTTTCTTTCTTAGTTAAGCAACCGACAACCCAGAAAAGAAAGGAAAAAAAAGTATATATCATACTTAGCCTTTCCCCCCCGATGGTTAATATTCTAACATGGTGCATGTCCTGACAATATATATTTACAAGTGCAAGAAAACCCATATCCTCAGAGTTTACTCCTAAGTTCCTAACCACAGGTTGGTGGAACATTACACTATTACACAAGAATGTATAATAAAATAGTTGGTCCAATAGAAGAGCCAGTTTTCCACACACAAAGTTGTCAAATAAATCAGTCAGTGTGCTTCTTGTTCTTCTTTTCCAATGGCCAAAAAATTCTATAAAGAAAAAAAGAAATTGTTGAAGCTACGGCCATAGAATTTTCATACCATGTAACTTTGGATTGTACTATCTAGCATTTGCAACACAATTGAACCAAAGAGAGACCAGCCAGCATCAGATGAAGAAAATAGTACTCAATAACAGTTTCAAGAATCTTTTAAAAAACACAGAGCATTTAAGATGGATGGATTTAGGGAAAAGTAAAGGGGGGGGGGGGGGGGGGGGGGGGGGGGGTAATCCATCCGAGGCAAATACAACCAATTTAGTAGGTGCATAATACTAGCATTAGTATACAAATATCTTCTAAGTATGTTGTTGCTGACATAACTATGCAGAAGCAGTATTCGGAACTTACTGGATGGGAAGAGGTCGGAAGTTGTGAAAAACCTTGTCAACATTAGAGTATTTGCGGTTGTCATCATAGGCGATCCCTCGGCCGACGCCGTAGCCAAAACCCACGCCGACACCGCAACCAGCTCCGAACCCAAACCCCAGCTGCAGGCCCGGAATTCCCGGACCAAACCCCGCACCTGACCAACACTCAATCAATTTTTGATTGATTTCTAATTAGGTTACCGGAAATAGATAGCTTTAGGCTTTACCTCCAATGAGTCCCAAGGCAAAACCAACGCCGCAGCCGGCGCCCACGCCGAAAGCTGGTCCGAGCTTCCCCAGTTGATTGGATTTAAGTGTTGGCAGCTTCCATATCAACCCCTTCTCTTCCTCGTCTCTGCCGTTCATCCTCTCCACCACCTATCAAATCACCCCTAGCCAGCCTATTCTTCTATCAAAGTTTCAAACTTCAATTCAACTTTATTTATACCGTCAAGGGATAGTGGATACGCCCCCCATCTGTACTGAAATTATAAATATGCCCATAAAGATTTATTAATTACAATCGGGACACCTGTTTTTAAAGTGGGTTGGGTCTCGAGCTCTGCTCAAGGCTAAAGCCAGAACAATGGCGGCGCTCTCTCTAATTCTTTCCTCTGCGATTCATAACAACCATCCACCACCTACAAACAACCATCCATCATCTCATTGTTGTCGCCCTCCGCCGCGAACGGCTTCACTTCCCCTTCCAATTACCCTATACAAACACACACTTTTTGCCGCTACTGTTGGATCACAATTTCACCGTTGTTGCGGTGTTACTCGTATTCGGAGTGACAACCCTCTTACTCTTGGAGCTGCCGCTGCTGCAGATGATGACGATATCCATGCACTGTTGCAGGTGAGGTAACTCATTTCATTTCTTTATATTTTTCACTTATCATTCTGCAGCTAGCTCTGCTCTGGAACTTTCTTTGTTCTTATTCTGAAATGCATTCCGCAGATTCTTCCACATGATGTGCGCGACACTCTTTTGTATGACTCCACTCTGCATCAGCTTTTGGAGGTAATGTCACCTTTATGATAAGGAAAACCAAGCCAACTACTCATTTTTCTATTCAAACCAATTTAGTAACCCTTAATTATGCTTGGGCATTGCCATATCCTATCATATGTATGAATCAGAACTCAGTGGTGATGTGTTTTCAGATTGAGAATTTGGAGGACAAGTAGCTAAGGACAATAGACTGCTTACAAATTCATTTAAGAATCTGATTTGCACTTGAACAAGATACATCATTCTAATTTGACATGCTTTTTGCTACTTCGAATCCTTCCCTTGCTTGTTGAAATTGCATCTTAATCTCATTTTCGGCATATCAATTGATAAACTTTTTAATCTGTCTCAATTGCCATAGGTGATATTGGATGTGGGCCGGCCCCCACAAGCATGTTTTTTTGGTGATTTTGGCAGGCGGTGCCTTAGGAAGAGGGAGGTATGTCATATCTAATTTTGCTGTATCATCGGAGTAAGAATTAAGATATGGTCGCTTTTTAACTAGCTAAATTTAGTTGAGGACATATACGGCAACCGATTCAGAACTTTCTGTTGTGATGATTCATGTATTTGGCAGGTATCGGAGGAAGAACTCAAATATGCTGAAAAGGCTATTGGAGAACTGGGAGGAGATAATAGAGCTGGAATTGTAGGCACTCTGCATCGGATATCTGCAATCAGGAACAAGACTGGGAAGGTTATTGGTTTGACTTGCAGAGTGGGGAGGCCACATAGAGGGAATATGGACATGGTCCAGGATTTGCTTCAGTATGGCAAAAGCATCTTGTTTCTGGGAAGGCAAGCAAGCATTTTGTATTGCATTTTAATAACTTTATTTATTTAATCAGTAAATCATATATTAAATAATGCATTTTCAAGCTAGTGATTGAGAGTGAATAAAAGTAATTATTTTTACCCATATATATTAGACATGGTTGGCATACCTTAGATCAATGAATGAGCTGAGGCTGCTACACAGCATAGGAGTTGATCATCAAAACTCATTTTATATGATCAGTTCTTGTGGGAAATATAAAGAACAACCAAGCTTAATGATATATTAACCCCGTAGACATGTTTGAATGCAGTTCATGCTTAGTCTATTGAAATATAGCACATTAGACATTGGAGTTAATTGGCCGGTTCTCAGGCTTAGTTTAAGTTGCAACCATTGAAGCTTGATCAAAGAATAAAACAGCAAAAGTCAGCTTAAAGCCCACTTGAATATAGAGACAAACCTCAAAATCTAAGAGCTCATATTGCTCAAACTGATATAAAAAAAATTGGACCCTTTGTATTTTGCAGCAGCAATTTTCAAAGGCGTTTTTGTTTGTTTTATATGTTGAGGGGTGCCAAATATATCTGCTTTGAAACAAATCCTTTGCCTTAAAATTGAATCTACTACAATATTGAGAACTTAAATGGTTGAAGTAGATGCATGTGTGTGTGTCTGTGTGTGTGCGTGTGCGTGCGTGCGTGCGTGCGTGCGTGTGTGTGTGAGAGAGAGAGAGAGAGAGAGAGAGAGAGAGAGAGAGAGAGAGAGAGAGAGAGAGAGAGAGAGAGAGCTGTATATGGAATAAGTAATCCATTTTCTGAAGTACGTTTGCTGCCATTCATATGCGATATGGATTTCCATCTCCTAAAAGTTGCCTTCTTGGGTCAAACAAACTAATTTGCATGAAGTCATAAGTGGCATCGCAGCTTATTTATTTATTCTTTTGCTAATTCTAGCTCGCATACTATCTGAGTAAATTTTTTCTTGTGTGATTAATCATATCTGACTCCAGCAGGCCTGGTGCTGGAAAGACTACTGTCATGCGAGGGATATCTCGTGTATTGTCAGATGAGCATCTAAAGCGAGTGGTTGGTGCTTTAGTGCTTTATGGTGCATCATGTTCCTCTTTTAATTTTATCTTTTGACAGAATCTTCACTTTTCCAATCAGGTAGGTTATTGTTGACACAAGTAATGAAATTGGAGGTGATGGAGATATTCTACATCCAGCAATTGGGAGAGCACGGAGATTGCAAGTTTCTGAACCATGCATGCAGCATAAAGTGATGATTGAGGCTGTAGAAAATCACATGCCTGAGGTGATAATTGTTGATGAGATCGGCACAGAAGCTGAAGTTCGTGCTTGCCGTACTATTGCACAGAGAGGAGTAATGCTTGTCGGTAGTGCTCATGGCAAGCGGATCGAGGATGTCATAAAAAATCCCACTCTTTGTGATTTGGTTCGTGATTTGTTTCATGAATTTAAAAGCACGACAGTATGCTTTATCCAATCATTTTAAAAAATACTATGTAACTCAAACTGATTCCAAGTCTGCAATTCTTTTTTCTTAGATTTAAGATAATCAGAATTAGTAATGAATCTAGTTGCCTATCTAACCTTTGATTGCAAAAATCATCACATTTCTATCTATGCTGTATTTTCACGTCTGATCAAATAATCTTCATTATGCTCACAAAATACTTTCTTTTATTCCTGATTCCTGAAACTTTTGCTGGTGGTCTCTTTTTGTTGTGTGTTGAGAGGGGAGGGGAGGGGAGTAGGTGTTGAACAATTCTAGGGCTGAGAAACTATTTTGTTGGATCGTTAGATTCTGATGATTAGACAAAAAATTTTCTGTGCTCTGCTTGATTTATATTGCTTCACCCCTGGGTACTGGCTTTGTAATGTGTATTTGTCTCCTTATCCTTAAACTTCGTTTCATTGTTAAGGGGCTCTTTTTGTTATAGGTTGTTAGATTCATTCCTATACTTGTGTGCTTTGTAGCAGAACAAGGATTTGTCCTCTTGTTAAAGGTATGCTTGCTGGTCAGTTTAAAGTTCTGAATCCATTTGGGTTGGGGTGGATGGATTCCCTCCCTTGGCATGGCCTGCCGACTAGGAAAGGATAGGCACATTTAGAGATTCCCTGTAAAAGTGATTTTCTTCAGTTGAATATGGAAATCTGAAGACCGTTCGATGTTTAATTGTGATGTAAAGTTTACTACTTGGTATTAGAAACTGTTCGTTGAACATTTGACATAGAAAATTTAATATTCTTGGCATTGATTTTTTTTTGTTTTCCTTTTTTCTTTGTTATTGTCATGCAGATTGGAGGGCTAGAAACAGTAATTTTGAGTGATCAAGAAGCTAGGACCAGAAATTGCAAGAAAAGCATTCTTGAGAGAAGAGCTGCTCCAACATTTCCTTTTCTTATTGAAATGAGGGAAAGAAATTACTGGGTGGCACATCGGGTTAGTTGGTCAACCATTTATGATTAACCATCTGAGGAGAATTATCGTGGAGTTGATATTGTAGTCGTATTTCCACTATTAATTATTTGGGAAAGAAATTACTGGGTGGCACATCGGGTTAGTTGTGCAGTAGGATATCATTCTTGTGGCATACACTTGAGTTGTGCTCAGACCAGTAACACTAATATAGACACCTAAATCATAATGCATGCCAATAGATCACGGAGCATCATATTTTGTGAGGACTATGTAATTGAACCTAAGCTATAATAATTGAAGTTATAGTAAAAACCTGGAAATAGGTGTTTGAATTAAAACTAAAGCCGGTCTTAGTTTTTTTCATTGCTGTTCTTAATCTCGCTTCCCTGTTCCCATGCTTACTAATGTAAATACATGAGACATTTTTTTATGTCTTGGCTCCTCTCTAAGACTAAGTTATACAGTGTGAAGCTTTTTAAGAAATGTCATTGCTTACAAGCAGGGAGAATCCTTTTGATATAAAATGATTTTCTTTTACGTTGCATTTCTGCATATGTTTCCATATTTGACAAGATACCTTAAGTTTTTGTCCAGAAATCTCAGCCATCCTTGAATTAGCTCCTATTTTTATCTTAGTGGCAACATAAAAATGTACAACTTGAAAATTTAGAGGAATTAGATAATAGCTTGAGCAGATAGGAAGTGCTACAACTGGCTAAATCTTTGTCACTTTGTATTTCCTTGTCAGACTGACACAAGTGTGGATGCGTTGCTTCACGGGAAAAAGCCACTTGTTGAGGTAATTATGCAGCTCATTTGAAATTTGAATGTAGGAGTTGGAAGTATAGATGGGAACAGCTTAAGAATATTGGTTGTGAGATAAGTAGTGATTATATCAAATTAAGAGCAGAGAAAGCTGCGACAACAAGTTTCTTACGCCTTTGAGATTTGTAGGTAAGACGCAGAGATGAACAACTGAAGGTTGTGATCGAGCGATGGAAAAGATATGACTAGAAGTGTTAATCAATTTGTTGTTCAATGATCGAGATAGAGGGATGATGCATACTGTACAGACTTGAAGCTGATCTACAAAATTGAGCAATGGAAATTATTTTGAGGTTGAAGGGTCTGTCACTGTCACAAAATTGAAAGAGGAAGAATATTGTGACATACTGATGAAATCCAATTAATTGAGATTGTTGTTGGTGTTGGAATTTTAGCATAGCATGTTAAAATAAAAAAAGGCTTTGTTAATTTGTATAGTAGTGAGGGATGTTTGAGTTTGAGGAATAATGAAATATCTCAGATTGTGTTATGTAATATCTCATGTTTCCATTTCCAACTTGGACACAATGGAAGGAAGGTTAAGTTACTAACATTAATTCAGGAAAAGATGAAGGCAGTACTTTTTTATGCCAAAAGGAAAAAGAAAAAAAGAAAGATTATATCATGGCAACCTTTGATCTTTATATTATGGGAAAGGAAATAATAATAATAATAATAATAATAATAATAATAATAATAATAATAATAATAAATAAATAAATAAATAAAATGGGAGGATCAGGATAGCTGGATAGGAGGATATGATTGAAGTAGAAAATGTGTGGTGTGGTGTGGTTTGTTGAGCAACAAAGAAATGCTAACTAGTACAAGTAAGTAAGAGGGGAGGAGGATTAAATTAGGAGGAAGATTTAATTTGATTTGATTTGATTTGATTTGATTTGCAAGGAAAAAGGGAAGAGAAATTGGTATTACACTAATACACTAGTGATTCATTTCATGGCATTGACAAGTTGTAGTATTGCTGCTGCATCTGCATCCTCCTCCTCTTTCCCAACTTTCCCTAATCCAAAACCAACAAAAGCCGCAGCCAAACACGCTCAAGTTCTCTGCTTCTCCAGAAAAGCAATACTACCAATTAAAAGCGGATCAAAACCTACAACACCCAAAGCAAAAGTAAGCCGCGCTTGCTCCTCCTCGTCGTCGTCGTCGCAAGTAACAATAATGGCAACCGAAACGGAGAAACTGGGGATTAAGATAGTCAAAAACCCTCCGGAATCTAAACTCTCCGATCTCGGCGTTCGCTCTTGGCCTAAGTAACTACCAACCCTCCCTTCTGAATTCTTACCTACTGTATTTCTATGCTCTCTCATTTGTAAGTTGTTTCGTTTTCGTATTTGTAAGTGCTCTGCTCTGCTCAAAATACTCGTATCTCTCTCTCTCAATGGCTGTGTTGTGTTGTGTTGTGTTGCCCACTTATTTTATTATAAGAGGAATCCGCATACTGTGACTCCAGAGAGATAGTGAGGGGGGGAGAGAGAGATAGAGAGGAGTCCATAGATTATGATAGGGTGGCTAATTGGGTCAAAAGAAAAGCATACACCATCTTCTTCCATCAGATTTATGTAGATATTGGGTTGGACTTTAGTTGTTTAACTGCTCCTAGTCACTCTCTACACTCTTTCACTGAACAAGTAAAGAAATCAAGTTTCTTAATAATAAGATAAGATAGCTACCTGAATCAGAGTCTATTCCTCTTCCATCAGGGGATTCATTTCTTATCCAATCAGGAACCCTTTATCAAAAAAAAGTCTCATCTCATTTCAAGCATATTCATAGCTGCTATTTTGATGTTGTTGAAATGAAATGTGGACTTAACTGCTATTTGAGTTTGCCTTTCTAGCTTATTATATATCGCATGTCCTGTTCGAGAGTTAATTTGGTTGTATAACCTAACCTTGCTCTTTTGGTTCTCAACTCAAACATTTTTTCTTGCTTCTCCAGTCCACCACATTCGATTCATCAGTCATGACACTCCTACAGGCTAAAGTTCAAACTTTATATTCAAGATATCTTTAGCTAACTCTGCTGTAAATATTCTGAAACGCAGATTGCAGATCTTATTTTACATGAATGGAGTGCCCTATCCAAAACTGCTCTTCTAGTTTTAGTCCCACTCCGCTGCTCATGGTGACTGAGAGGGTGTTTGTTTAACTAAGCTTATCTTAGAGAGCTTATAAGCTCCAACATCTTGTAATTTTTTTTTTCAAGAGCTCTTAAGAAGAAAAAAATAAGATGGGTAGATCAACTTAATTTGTTGGAGCTTATTTTTTGATAACATGTTATCTAGGAAAACACTTTTCAATAGTTTATTAGCTCCTGAACATCTTGTAAGTTGTTTTAAAAAGCTTATAACCCCTAAATCATGCTTCCCTTGGCCTAGAATGGAAATGGTGGAGAAATAGTTCGATGCCGCCCAAATATCGGCATGTCACAACAAGGGTGCTCATGGTTGTTTTAATGCTACTATTTGTTTTGTTCCTCATAGTTGTAACAATTGATACTGCTTTGTCAACTTCATAGATCTTTCTCCCTGCAACTTATTCTGGCAATAGCCGTAAAAGCTTGGTAATTTCCTCACCCAATCTACAGCAAGCTAGAAATGAAAATAGAAACTAAACTAAAAAGGACGAGGGAGCCATTGGCTCTGTCATGACAGGGGAAAGCAGAGAAACATATATATGTAGGAATGTCAATGTAGTGAGTTTGCATATCTGTTGCGTTGCGTGGCATGGCATGGCATGGCATCAACTTTTGCATTGGCCTTATATTTTATGGTTTTCTGTTGGGCTTCGAATTTGATTTGATGATTTCTGTTCCTTTTTTTTTTATTTGTTGATAAAAAAAAAAAAAAATCTGAAATAGGTGGGGATGCCCTCCAAGCAACTTTCCATGGACATACTCTGCAAAAGAAACATGTTATCTATTGAAAGGAAAGGTGAAAGTGTACCCCGATGGATCGAAGGAGGCAGTTGAGATTGGCGCGGGTGATTTGGTAGTCTTTCCCAAAGGCATGAGCTGCACCTGGGATGTCTCTGAAGCTGTTGACAAGCATTACCAGTTTGAATAAATAATTAATTCACTCTGTGTATTCACAATCCAAGCTTCTTAATTGTTGACCTTTATCATCACTGCTTACAACCCTTAATTACCTTATTATATAATTAATTCTATTATGGTTGTAAGTTGTAATTTCTGCTGGATTTGATTTTAAGCTGCTCGCTTATTACCTCAACCAGTTGATGAGCATTCTGGTTTACATACAGAATGCTATAGGAGTGAATAATCTACTTGATTTGAAGAAAAACTGCACTCATAAATCATTGAATGTGCCGCTGTGACTGTGAGACTTTACACTTTTGACATAATACACGATATAAACCAACCAATCAACCATCTCTTGACAAGAAGAAAAGGTCAATTAAATGAGCTTTTTCTTTTTCTTTTTCTTTGATTGATTAATAAATAGTTACAAAAGTGTAAAACACCACCATTTTAGTGTACAACAAATTAGGTGCCTGTGCTCGGTCGCATGGGAAGAATCTATGCTGAATTCTATTATACTAATATTATTTTCTATCCCCACTCAACTCAGATATGTATCCCTATGTATTGATGACAACTACAAATGGTGAATCAATTGTGTGTTACAATATAATCACTAGGGTGGAAAAGAAACAAATCCTTCTTCTTACAAGCTAAATAACTACATGCTCATTGCTCTTGAAGAAGACACCTCCAATTCACCTTCCTGCGCCTCAACTTCAACTGCAGCTTTTCCTTCCTGGAGTCGAAAACAAGTCACTTCCCAATCTTGGTAAAAATCAATTCAATGCATAATAATAATCTATTACGATTTATTTATATTACTACTTCATACCACGCCATCTTTAGTGATGGCCTCTGCTTGGTATCTCTCTAGAGCACCCTCACCACAAAGTAATTTTCCTCCACACCCAGCTACACCTGTCGTGCCTATTGAATCTTTGTCGATTACAACAGCATCTACTCTATCTTGTCCAGTCTTGGCATCAGGAATCTAAACAGGAGAAGCAATCCTTATGTGCTACATGATAAATGCAAGGCACTCGTTGCTATATAGTAGTGTGATGAAGAGAGGTTACCTCATACATAGCATCCGTTAGGAGGCCTTCCAGTATGGCTCTTAATCCTCTAGCACCCGTGTTTTTTGTCATTGCTTTATTGGCAATCAGCCGTAATGCTTCCTCAGTGAAGTGTAACTTCACCTGAGATTTATGTATATTAAACAGGTTATTTCATTCAATGCCAAAACTCTTAAGTCGAACAGAAGAGCTCAAGCTTCAGGGAAAAGAAAAAGGCTTACATTATTCATGCCAAACAACTTCTTATATTGCTTACCAAGAGCATGTTTGGGCTCTGTCAGGACCTGTGAAAGAAAGACAGTGTCAATATATAACCAAAATACATGACTTGCATGTGAGATGAGATGCTTTAGTCATATATGCAAAACAAAGATATATAACATATATCGAGCGAGATGCAGATTTGTTTTCTAGCTCCTTGCTTTTCTAAACATGGAACTTCATATGCATTTACCAAAAAGTGTAATTAAGAGACATAGTGAGATAACACTGATACCCTTATTTGTTCGTGCACATCAGCAGTGATTGCATTAAAGTGGAATATTCAAGAAAGGATTGCAAGTCCTATGGAAGAGCAAAAATACTCTGCTAGGTCGGTTCATCTGCTTGCAACACATATTAGCTACATGACAATGTCTGCCGTAAGCTTTTATTCAGACTTTGTGTACATGCATAGAATGAGATATGTAGAAGAAAAGCAATTAGTCAAATGGAGCAATCATTATTACCTGAACAAGTTGATCTTCTGTAAGGGCTGACAGACTAACCAAAATGGGGAAACGCCCAATAAATTCTGGAATTAGACCATATGCTATAAGATCACTGCTCTCGACCTGGAAAAATACACTTTTTCAGACTTCATATACAGGTTAAAGGAAAGTTTTATAATTGTCACTATCCCAGGCAAGCCAACAATACATCTTCAATAACCCAACTTCAGTATTCTTACAGATTCGAGTAGGGATGACGTCACAACAGCATCAATCACTCCACCCGCTCTCATGTTGGCACGCACTGGAACTCCAAATCCAATTGATGAATCCTGTCTTCTGCAAAATACAATAAAATCTGTTGTTCAAATCATCAAGTACACAATATTTACACTTTGAAATTCCTTTCTCTGGTGACTGAGGAGCTAGGGAAAAGTCAAATTACCTTTCAGATATGGTTTTCTCTAAATCAATAAATGCACCTCCACATATAAAAAGGATGTCTTTAGTGTCTATCTGGAGTAAAATAAAATGCATTACTTATTAGTCCATTGGAATAGGTCGAATATATAAAGAATGACTTTGAATAGTCTGCTAGTATTTCAAGAAGTCCATTCTAGAGATGTGGGAATTAGTGGCTTCCCAAGTGTTTCTTTGCAGGCCAGTACATAATTAATAGCACTATTCTCCAAAAAAAAAAAAAAAAAAAAAAAGATTTATTCACGATGGATTTTCTTTCAAGATGAGGAGCAAGCAAGATAAGAAAGCTAGCAGTGGTTTTATCTTCTTTTCTTTTATTTCTGGAAGACAATTCCCATTTCCTGCTCTGCAATACTTTTATATGAATGCATGTACAGTTCTTTCGTATTATACATAGCATGTGATTACTGATTACATACCACACATGCACAAATCACTAAAAACAGTAACAATAACATAAATGAGAAGATCCAGGATGGAAATCAACAACTAGACATTTAGGGGAAATATGAGACTATCAGGACCACAGTACCTGAATGTTATCACCCCGAGGATGCTTCCTTGCTCCTTTTTCTGGAACGTTGACTATCTGGTTTTCAAAGTCAGTAATATGAGTTGAAATACTGATCTCCAGTTATGGCATTAATTCCATGAGAAAGAGCTTCATTTTGTTATTTGCAGATTATTTCATCGTACAAGAAAGCCTATCCGCTTTAAACTATGTACACATGGCTTTTATAACTGATGATCATAAGTCATAAAATAGTATGACTTCGTATCGAGTACAGCGATGAATATTCATGATGCATGGTATTGACTTGGATATATCAGAGTCATACTAGCATATTATTAACATTGTGATGAAACTTTGCATTTAATTTGCAGATTTGGTCAAGACTTGTGATTTACAATCCAACTAACTACAATGAGAAAAGTTGCAACTTAAGTGCCCTCATTTTATTTTATCGTATCTTAGTGAAAATTAATCTATAGTGTATTTGTGTTGTATATGAAGAAGCGAACTCCATTTAAGTGGAAGACATTCATGAGAAATCAATCTAAATTATCTTCTAGAGGCAGTCATATGGCTCATATGCTTATAGTGAGTCATGTATAATACTAATAACCAAAAGAAAACAAGTCACATGTAACAGGACTATGACTTACAGTCCCTTCCAGCATTTTGAGTAATGCCTGCTGAACACCTTCACCGGAAACATCTCTGCTGATGTTCAAGCTCTCAGCCTAAGATAGCACCAAAAAGGATAAGATAATATTATAATAAGCATTGCATTCAGAAAAAAGAAGCTCAAAGAAAAACACAGGAAAGATGAGAACCTTCTTAGTTATCTTATCAACTTCATCTATGTAGACTATTCCCTGTTGTGCAGCTTGCACATTAAACTCAGCAGCCTTGAAGCAAATGTCAAAAATTAAATAGTAAGCCTCAATCATGCAGAGCAAATTTGAAAAATAAGAAAGTAAGAATCAATTTTAGATTAGAGAAGGCAACATGGACTTTCTTTTTATTCAAAATGCAAATATATATCTCTTCCCATCTCTCCCCACCAAGGATGAGAAAGAAGATCAGTAAGTTGTATCACTGAAATCTAATATATATGCGACAATAAGATGTTTTCCAATCCCAGCCAATCCTCCACTACTTATATAAAAATGTGAGCACCTCTTTATAACCCACGCTTTACTGAAAAAAATATATATAGGCAGACATAAATTACTTTCCTTTTATTTACTTATAAATACAACTATAGCCATTTACTGAAACAATTTATTTCCAATTGGTCAAATTGATAACCCTATGCTACCATGAAAACATTAGCAGCCTCTGGGTTTAGTGAAAAATTAAAGATGAACCCATAATCACTTCTTATATAAAAATGTACAACCACTTCTAATTTCTTTTTGCAGATCTCATGGCGAATCTCGAAAACATGCATGCCTCATAGATAAATAAATCCTTTTCATGACTTGGAATAATATAATCTGTATAGGGGCAAGCATGTAACAGAAAAGGATTATCATACCATGAGTAATTTGTACAATATTGATTCAACATCTTCACCAACATAACCAGCCTGAAACATTAAAATACTTGCTTTTAGATATGAAGTAGAGAATGACAAGAGGAAGAAGACAACACGTTAAAACAATTACAGAGACTCCATTGAGTTTCTTTTCGTAGAGCAATGTGTCTAAAATCAAACACAAACCCCTGCCCCCACCACACTCTCGTACCATAACTACATGCAGTTGATATATTCTAACATGTACAATTGACCACCAACCTGTGTCAAAGTAGTTGCGTCCGCAATGACAAAAGGTACATTGACAAAACGTGCTAGAGTTTTTGCAAGAAGAGTTTTTCCTGATTACCAGAAATACCAATTCAGCAACTTACTTGAGATTAAAAAGAAGATAAACTTTGAAGACACTCCTAAAGTAAAATAGTAAAACCAACATAATGAATCAAAGAACAGTGTCAGGCACAAGCTTTTCGAACAGAGTAATCATACCTGAGCCAGTAGGGCCCATCAATAACACATTGCTTTTTTCCAAGTCTACATTTTCGTCATCATCTAATCTGGATGATTCAGCTTCCAACCTAGTACATACCACAAGATTTGTAATTGGATTCCCATCAATCATCTTTCCTAAGGACATATAAGTTGGAGTATGACTCTATTAAATCTTTTGTTCCCCGTTTTGTTGTTAAGGGCAGTATTAGGTTCACATATCAACTTTTAACATATTCCCTCCTCGCTTTCATGCCATCTCCAATAATGGAAATAAGTACGAATAGCCACTTATTAACTAGCTAGGGATAATAGTAATACTCTTATCTGACTAGTCAAACGCAACTACTCTTATCATCATTGCAGAAGTATTAAAGGAGAATACAGATGCTTGATTAGGATGATGCATGGCTGAAAAGCGGAACTAGTGTTTCTGATGCGCTAGAAAATATTAACATTAGACAAGCCTGAAATTCAGTGATGAAAACAAAAGCACTTGAAGCAGACATTGTAGAAGTTGCCTAATAATAACTACAACAAAAAATGGTGAAAGAAATAAAAAGAAGACAAGACAATAATCACTAACCCCTTTGGTAAGGAGGCATGATAAATCCTTTTGTAGTGGTTGTACACAGCCACTGAAAGAACCTGCCAAGATTGATAAACAATGTGAGAAGTATGAAAGTGAACATACGGATCCCAAAGAAAATGAATTGAAAGAGTAGGACCTTTTTGGCACATTGCTGGCCGATGACAAATTTATCAAGTCCCTTGCAGATCTCCTTTGGTGTTGGGAAATTTTGACCAAGATTAGAGCCACCCCAGCTGGTCTTCTCCTTCTCCGCACTTCGATTGCCATTGCCATTGCCTCCTGGACCTGATGCTCGAATAACATTGACACCAGGCGCAAAGGGTGGGCCGGGCGGGGTATGGACAGCGATCCCATTTCCTGATGCGGGAGGGGGCGGGGGTGGGGGCCAGTTTTCTGGTGGGTCACTGCCATTGCCATAGGACCTCAAGGTCTCCCAGAAGGAGGAGGGTCGAAAACGCTTGCCATTGCCATTGCCATAGTCCTGAGGGTGAGATTGAGGCTGAAGAGGGTCAGTCGATTTGTTGTTGTCGACTCCGACCCTCCCAGTCTCAATGAAACTTCCCTGCAGAGGAGACATCTTGAACGGCCTGAAGTAATACGCCGTCTTACAATTGGGGCATAGATTTACAGCCTGGAAAGATTTACCATCGGAATCTTTGTTATCACTAATAGTAGCAGCCTCAGGTGCATCGGAATTGGAATCCGGTGCATCGGAATTGGGGGGAATCAGGTGGTGGGGCCGGTTGGTGAAGAGGAGATCCATTTGCTTGGAGCAACGAGGGCAATTTGCCTCCGCCCTGATTCTCCTGATTCTACTCATTCTGCCCATTCTCCTGTTAGAGGGCGGGACCTCATCGTCGCCGCCGCCGCCGCCGCCGTGGTCCCACTTGTATCTGGCCTGCACTCCAATCAAGGATTCCCTCCGCTTCACTGCGTGCAAGCAATTAATCAAACCACGCGATTGCGATTGCGATTGCGATTGCAGTTGCAAATGATTACTCCTCCGCCAACCTTGACCGGCGGCGGCCACCTCTCTTAATCTTCTCCATCTCCAAACTCCCGACATGGCAAACTCTCTCTATCTCAAACTCTTCATATCTTTTCAGTAAAAATGGAGTATTTATTTAGTAGAAGAAGGTGCATGGTGGAATCTAATCTAATCTAATCCAATCTACTTGTACGCAAGAAAAGAAAGTGAATATAGGGGAACACGCAGAACGAGGAAATAACCGAACACCACGCCACAACATCAACACATCCAAGTGGGAGCGCATTTGTAGGAGAAGCCCAGATTAGATAAGAACAAGACGATCAACTCCAACGCTCCTCCACCTCCAATAAATCAAACTTTTCCAATTTTCATCTCACCCAAATTGATTTCAACTTGATCTCAACTTCAATTTTCTCGTATTGGAAAACACAATTGGTAATCCAAGTGATGTGTTCTGAGTACCAATTGGATGAGTAAGTGCCGAATTGTGTCAAATTTTGATGAATTAGTACCTAATGAGTTTAAATTTTGATGATTTAGTGGCCAAATGAGGACCAAATTGATAAATTAGTACCCAATTGAGTATTAATTTAATGAATTAGTGCCAATTGAATACTAATTGTGTTAGACATATGAGATAGGGAGAGTGGTAACTTCACTAAAAATCATGGTCAAAGATTAAAGGATTGACTCCATTTATATACCCTTCCACACTTTCACCGGGAATCATGGAAAATTATTTATATACCTTTCCAGACTTTTCATGAGGAACTGATGTGGAATATCGTAACAATTCATCCCTATGCAATATCACTTTAGAAAGCAAAAAATACATGTGTATATGCTACAGTGCGAAAAAAATCTAATTTTCGTTCCGGATGCTTTTTAAGCCCTCGCCCTTAGGGAACCCCTAGGGTCCGACCCGAAAATCGGTACTTTTTGTTCGGCACAATGGATAGGAATTCCGATCATGAGAGATTTTAGGCCTTTAGATAAGGATTCTGTGGACATAAAGATCGACTGAATTAGGCGAGTAACGAAGAAGTTACGATCAAAACGGTTTTTGCGTCGGGTCCAAATTTTGCGCAGTTCCACTGTTTTGGCCATAACTCCTAGGCTATTTATCCGATTTGGCCGAATCAAGGGATACCCCTAGGGGCTAGGGCTGAAAACTGTTTTGGCCATAACTTCTTCGTTACTCGCCCGATTCGGTCGATCTTTATGTCCACGGAATCCTTATCTAAAGGCCTAAGACCCCTCATGATCGGAATTCCTTTCTATCGTGCCGAACAAAGATCTCCAATTTTTGGGCCGGGCCCTAGGGGCCAGGGTTGAAAACTGTTTTGGCAATAACTTCTTGGTTACTCGCGCCGATTCGGTGGATCTTTATATCCACGGAATTCTTATCTAAACTCCTAAGACCCCTAATGATCGGATTCTTGTCCATCGTGCCGAACAAAGAGCTCCAATTTTCGGGCCGGGCTCTAGGGGTTCCTAGGGGCTCGGAGGCTGAAAAAGCATCCGGAACGAAAATCAGAATTTTCCGCACTAGCACATACACATGTATTTATAGCTTTTTAAAGTGAGATTGCGTAGTTCGAAGAACCCGATCGCGGGCAAATCAGGCGAATACGCCTCAAAATATTCAATTTTTCGCTTATTTTGGACTCTCACGAAGTTCTCTTCTCGTGAAGCAAAATAATAAGAAAAGTGGATTTTGACATCCTAGGGGGTAGCCTTTGGAATAAGGTTTCCAACGCCGTTTAATTTGGCCAAATCGGACCAATAGCCTAAGAGTTATGACAAAAACAGTGGAGCTGCGCAAACCAGGACCCGACGTAAAACCTATTTTGGCCATAATAACTTTGTTACTCACCCGATTCGGTCGATCTTTATGTCCACGGAATCTTTATCTAAAGGCCTAAGACCCCTCATGATCGGAATTCCTGTCCATCGTACCGAACAAAAAGTTCCAATTTTTGGGCCAGGCCCTAAGGTACCCCTAGGGACCTGGGCTAAAAACTATTTTGGCCATAACTTCTTCGTTACTCGCCAGATTCGGTCGATTTTTATGTCCATGGAATCCATATCTAAACGCCTAAGAACCCTCATGATTGGAATTCCTATCCTTCGTGCCGAACAAAGAGCTCCAATTTTTGGGCCGGGCTCTAGGGATACCCCTTAAGGGCCTGGGCTAAAAACATATTTGGCAATAATTTCTTCGTTACTCGCCCGATTCGGTCGATCTTTATGTCCACGGAATCCTTATCTAAAGGCCTAAGACCCTTCATGATCGGAATTCCTATCCATCGTGCCAAACTAAAAGTTCCAATTTTTGGATCGGGCCCAGGGGCCTGGGCTAAAAACAATTTTGGCCATAACTTCTTCGTTACTCGCCCGATTCGGTCGATCTTTATGTCCACGGAATCCTTATCTAAAGGTCTAAGACCCCTCATGATCGGATTTC
The DNA here is from genome assembly GCA_029490685.1 of Schizonepeta tenuifolia. Classification (NCBI taxonomy): domain Eukaryota; kingdom Viridiplantae; phylum Streptophyta; class Magnoliopsida; order Lamiales; family Lamiaceae; genus Schizonepeta; species Schizonepeta tenuifolia. Next base: position 129,334,955 of record CM055956.1, read on the forward strand.
CTGTCCATCATGCCGAAAAAAAAGTTCCAATTTTTGGGCCGGGCCCTAGGGTACCCCTAGGGGCTTGGGCTAAAAACTATTTTGGCCATAATTTCTTCGTTACTCGCCCGATTCGGTCGATCTTTATGTCCACGGAATCCTTATCTAAAAGCCTAAGACCCCTCATGATCGGAATTCCTGTCCATCGTGCCGAATAAAGAGCTCCAATATTCCGGTCGGGCCCTAGGGATATCCCTTGGGGCTCGGGGGCTGAAAAAAGCATCCGAAACGAAATGCAGATTTTTTCACACATTTGCACATACACATGTATTTATGGCATTTTATAGTGATATTACGTAGTTTGAAGGCCCCGATCGCGAGTAAATCGGCCGAATATGCCCAAAAATATTCACTTTTTCGCTTATTTTGGACTCTCACGAAGTTCTCGTAAAGCAAAATAATAGGAGAAGTGAATTTTGATTTTTTGGGGGATAGCCCTTGGAATAAGGTTTACAACGCCGCTTGATTCGGTCAAATCGGACAAATAGCCTAAAGATAGGAGTTAAGGCAAAAATAGTGGAACTGCGCAAAACGGGACACAACGCAAAAACTATTTTGGCCATAACTTCTTCAATACTCGCCCGATTCGGTCGATCTTTATATCCACTAAATCCTTATTTAAAGGTCTAAAACGCCTCATGATTGGAATTTCTATCCATCGAGCCGAACAACGAGCTCCAATTTTTGGGTCGGGCCCTACGGGCATGGGCTAAAAACTATTTTGGCCATAACTTCTTCCTTACTTGCCCGATTCGGTCGATCTTTATGTCCACAGAATCCTTATCTAAAGGCCTAAGACCCCTAACGATCGGAATTCCTGTCCAATGTGCCAAACAAAGAGCTTTAATTTTCGGGCTGGGCCCTAGGGGTACCCCTAGGGGCATGGGCTAAAAACTATTTTGGCCATAACTTCTTCGTTACTCGCCCGATTCGGTCGATATTTATGTCCACGGAATCCTTATCTAAAGCCTAAGACCTCTAATGATCAGAATTCCTGTCCATCCTGCCGAAAAAAGAGCTTCAATTTTCGGGCCGAGCCCTAGGGTACCCCTAGGGGCTCGGGGGCTGAAAAATCATTCGAAACGAAATGTTGATTTTTTCACACATTAGCACATACACATGTATTTATGGCATTTTAAAGTGAGCTTGCTTAGTTCGAAGGCCGAGATCGCGGGTAAATCGGCCGAATACGCTCAGAAATAGTCACTTTTTCGCTTGTTTTGGACTCTCACGAGGTCTCGTAAATCAAAATAAAAGTAGATTTTGACTTTTTAGGGTATAACCCTTGAAATATGGTTTCCAACGCCTCTTGAATCAGCCAAATCGGATAAATAACCAAGAAGTTATGGCAAAAATAGTGGAACTGCGCAAAACGGGACCCGACGCAAAAACTATTTTGGCCATAACTTCTTCGTTACTCTCCCGATTCGGTCGATTTTTATGTCCACGGAATCCTTATCTTAAGGCCTAAGAACCCTAACGATCGGAATTTCTGTCCATCGTGCCAAACAAAGAGCTTTAATTTTCGAGCCGGGCCCTAGGGGCATGGGCTAAAAACTATTTTGGCCATAACTTCTTCGTTACTCGCCCGATTCGGTCGATCTTTATGTCCAAGGAATCCTTATCGAAAGGCCTAAGACCCCTAATGATCGGAATTCCTGTCAATCCTGCCGAAAAAAGAGCTTCAATTTTCGGGTCGAGCCCTAGGGTACCCCTAGGGGCTCGGGGGCTAAAAAATCATTCGAAACGAAATGTTGATTTTTTCACACATTAGCACATACACATGTATTTATGGCATTTTAAAGTGAGCTTGCATAGTTCGAAGGCCCAGATAACGGGTAAATCGGCCGAATACGCCCCAAAATAGGCACTTTTTCGCTTGTTTAGGACTCTCACGAAGGTCTTGTAAATCAAAATAATAGAAAAAGTGGATTTTGACTTTTAAGGGTATAACCCTTGAAATATGGTTTCCAATGCCGCTTGAATCGGTCAAATCGGATAAATAACCAAGAAGTTATGGCAAAAATAGTGGAACTACGCAAAACGGGACCCAACGCAAAAACTATTTTGGCCATAACTTCTTCGTTTCTCGCCCGATTCGGTCGATCTTTATGTCCACTGAATCCTTATCTAAAGGTCTAATACCCCTCATGATCGGAATTCCAGTCCATCGTGCTGAACAAAAAGTTCTAATTTTTGGGCCGGGCCCTAGGGGTACCCCCTAGGGGCCTGGGCTAAAAACTATTTTGGCCATTACTTCTTCGTTACTCGTCCGATTCGGTCGATATTTATGTCCACGGAATCCTTATCTAAAGGCCTAATACCCCTAACGATCCGAATTCCTGTCCATCGTGCAGAACAAAGAGCTTCAATTTTCGGGTCGGGCCCTAGGGTTACCCCTAGGGGCATGGGCTAAAAACTATTTTGGCCATAACTTCTTCGTTACTCGCCCGATTCGGTCGATCTTTATGTCCACGGAATCCTTATCTAAAGGCCAAATACGCCTCATGATCGGAATTTTGGGTCCATCGTGTCGAACAAAAAGTTCCAATTTTTCGGCCGGGTCCGAGGGGTACCCCTAGGGGCCTGGGCTAAAAACTATTTTGGCCATAACTTCTTCGTTACTAGCCCGAATCGGTCGATCTTTATGTCCACGGAATCCTTATCTAAAGGCCAAAGACCCCTAATGATCGGAATTCCTGTCCATCGTGCCGAACAAAGAGCTTCAATTTTCGGGCCAGGCCCTAGGGTTACCCCTATGGGCAAGGGCTAAAAACTATTTTGGCCATAACTTCTTCGTTACTCGCCCGATTCGGTCGATCTTTATGTCCACAGAATCCTTATCTAAAGGCCTAAGACCGCTAATGAGCGGAATTCCTGTCCATCCCGCCGAACAAAGAAATTCAATTTTCGGGCCGGGCCCTAGGGTTACCCCTAGGAGCTTAGTGGCTGAAAAATCATTCGAAACTAAATGTTGATTTTTTCACACATTAGCACATAAACATGTATTTTTGGCATTTTAAAGTGAGCTTGCGTAGTTCGAAGGCCCAGATCGCGGGTAAATCGGCCGAATACGCCCCAAAATAGTCACTTTTTCGATTGTTTTGGACTCTCACGAAGGTCTCGTAAAGGAAAATAATAGGAAAAGTGGATTTTGACTTTTTAGGGGATAGCCCTTGATATAAGGTTTCCAACGCAGCTTAAATCGGCCAAATCGGATAAATAACCAAGAGGTTATGGCAAAAATAGTTGAACTGCGCATAACGGGACCCGACGCAAAAACTATTTTGGCCATAACTTCTTCGTTACTCGCCCGATTCGGTCGATCTTTATGTCCACGAAATCCTTATCTAAAGGCCTAATAGCCCTAACGATCGGAATTCCTATCCATCGTGCCAAACAAAGAGCTTCAATTTTCGGGCCGGGCCCTAGGGGTACCCCTAGGGGCATGGGCTAAAAACTATTTTGGCCATAACTTCTTCGTTACTCGCCTGATTCGGTCGATCTTTATGTCGACGGAATCCTTATCTAAAGGCCTAAGACCCCTAATGATCGGAATTCCTGTCCATCCTGCCGAACAAAGAGCTTCAAATTTCGGGCCGGGCCCTAGGGGCTCGGGGGCTGAAAAATCATTCGAAACGAAATGTTGATTTTTTCACACATTAGCACATAAACATGTATTTTTGGCATTTTAAAGTGAGCTTGTGTAGTTCGAAGGCCCAGATCGCGGGTAAATCAGCCAAATACGCCCCAAAATAGTCACTTTTTCGATTGTTTTGGACTCTCACGAAGGTCTCGTAAAGGAAAATAATAGGAAAAGTGGATTTTGACTTTTTAGGGGATAGCCCTTGAAATAAGGTTTTCAACGCCGCTTAAAACAGCCAAATCGGATAAATAACTAAGAGGTTATGACAAAAATAGTGGAACTGCGCAAAACGGGACCCGACACAAAAACTATTTTGGCCATAACTTCTTCATTACTCACTCGATTCGGTCGATCTTTATATCCACGAAATCCTTATCTAAAGGCCTAATAGCCCTAACGATCGGAATTCTTGTCCATCGTGCCAAACAAAGAGCTTCAATTCTCAAGCCGGGCCCTAGGGGTACCCCTAGGGGCATGGGCTAAAAACTATTTTGGCCATAACTTCTTCGTTACTCGCCCGATTCGGTCGATCTTTATGTCCACGGAATCCTTATCTAAAGGACTAAGACCCCTAATGATCGGAATTCCTGTTCATCCTGCCGAACAAAGAGTTTTAATTTTTGGGCCAGGCCCTAGTGGTACCCCTAGGGGCTCGGGGGCTGAAAAATCATTCGAAACGAAATGTTGATTCTTTCACACATTAGCACATACACTTGTATTTTTGGCATTTTGAAGTGAGCTTGCGTAGTTCGAAGGCCCAGATCGCGGGTAAATCAGCCAAATACGCTCCAAAATTGTCACTTTTTCGATTGTTTTGGACTCTCACGAAGGTCTCGTAAAGGAAAATAATAGAAAAAGTGGATTTTGACTTTTTAGGGGATAGCCCTTAAAATAAGATTTCCAACGCCGCTTAAATCAGCTAAATCGGATAAATAACCAAGAGGTTATGGCAAAAATAGTGGAACTGCGCAAAACGGGACCCGACGCAAAAACTTTTTTGGTCATAACTTCTTCATTACTCGCCCGATTCGGTCGATCTTTATGTCCACGAAATCCTTATCTAAAGGCCTAATAGCCCTATTGATCGGAATTCTAGTCCATTGTGCCAAACAAAGAGCTTCAATTTTCGAGCCGGGCCCTAGGGGTACCCCTAAGGGATGGGCTAGAAACTATTTTGGACATAACTTCTTCGTTACTCGCCCGATTTGGTCGATCTTTATGTCCACGGAATCCTTATCTAAAGGCCTAAGACCCCTAATAATCGGAATTCCTGTCCATCCTGCCGAACAAAGAGCTTCAATTTTCGGGTCGGGCCCTAGGGGGTACCCCTAGGGGCTCGGGGGCTGAAAAATCATTCGAAACGAAATGTTGATTTTTTCACACATTAGCACATACACATGTATTTTTGGCATTTTAAAGTGAGCTTGCGTAGTTCGAAGGCCCAGATCGCGGGTAAATCGGCCGAATACGCCCCAAAATAGTCACTTTTTCGATTGTTTTGGACTCTCACGAAGGTCTCGTAAAGGAAAATAATAGGAAAAGTGGGTTTTGACTTTTTAGGGGATAGCCCTTGAAATAAGGTTTGCAACGCCGCTTAAATCAGCCAAATCTGATAAATTACCAAGAGGTTATGGGAAAAATAGTGGAACTGCGCAAAACGGGACCCGACGCAAAAACTATTTTGGCCATAACTTCTTCGTTACTCGCCCGATTCGGTCGATCTTTATGTCCACGGAATCCTTATCTAAAGGCCTAAGAGCCCTAACGATCGGAATTCCTGTCCATCGTGCCAAACAAAGAGCTTCAATTTTCGGGCCAGGACCTAAGGGTACCCCTAGGGGCATGGGCTAAAAACTATTTTGGCCATAACTTTTTCGTTACTGGGCCAATTCGGTCAATCTTTATGTCCACGGAATTCTTATCTAAAGGCCTAAGACCCCTAATGATCGGAATTCCTGTCCATCCTGCCGAACAAAGAGCTTCAATTTTTGGGCCGGACCCTACGGGTACCCCTAGGCGCTCGGGGGCTGAAAAATCATTCGAAACGAAATGTTGATCTTTTCACATATTAGCACATACACATGTAATTTTGGCATTTTAAAGTGAGCTTGCGTAGTTCGAAGGCCCAGATCGCGGGTAAATTGGCCGAATACGCCGCAACACTTTTTCGATTGTTTTGGACTCTCACGAAGGTCTCGTAAAGGAAAATAATAGCAAAAGTGGATTTTGATTTTTTAGGGGATAGCCCTTGAAGTAAGGTTTGCAACGCCGCTTAAATCGGCCAAATCGGATAAATAACCAAGAGGTTATGGCAAAAATAGTGGAAATGCGCAAAACGGGACCCGACGCAAAAATTATTTTGGACATAACTTCTTTGTTACTCGCCCGATTCAGTCGATCTTTATGTCCACGGAATCCTTATCTAAAGGCCTAAGACCCCTAATGATCGGAATTCCTGTCCATCCTGCCGAACAAAGAGCTTCAATTTTCGGGCCGGGCCCTAGGGGTACCCCTAGGGTCTCGGGGGCTGAAAAATCATTCGAAACGAAATATTGATTTTTTCACATATTAGCACATACACATGTAATTTTTGAATTTTAAAGTGAGCTTGCGTAGTTCGAAGGCCCAGATCGCGGGTAAATCGGCCGAATATGCCCCAAAACAGTCACTTTTTCGATTGTTTTGGACTCTCACGAAGGTCTCGTAAAAGAAAATAATAGCAAAAGTGGATTTTGATTTTTTAGGGGATAGCCCTTGAAATAAGGTTTGCAACGCCGCTTAAATCGGCCAAATCGGATAAATAACCAAGAGGTTATGGCAAAAATAGTGGAACTGCGCAAAACGGGACCCGACGCAAAAACTATTTAGGCCATAACTTCTTTGTTACTCGCCCGATTCGGTCGATCTTTATGTCCACGGAATCCTTATCTAAAGGCCTAAGACCCCTAATGATCGGAATTCCTGTCCATCATGCCGAACAAAGAGCTTCAATTTTCGAGCCGGGCCCTAGGGGTACCCCTAGGGGCTCGGGGGCTGAAAAATCATTCGAAACGAAATGTTGATTTTTTTCACATATTAGCACATACACATGTAATTTTGGCATTTTAACGTGAGCTTGCGTAGTTCGAAGGCATAGATCGCGGGTAAATCGGCCGAATACGCCCCAAAATAGTCACTTTTTCGATTGTTTTGGACTCTCACGAAGGTCTCGTAAAGGAAACTAATAGCAAAAGTGGATTTTGATTTTTTAAGGGATAGCCCTTCAAATAAGGTTTGCAACGACGCTTAAATCAGCCAAATCGGATAAATAACCAAGAGGTTATGGCAAAAATAGTGGAACTGCGCAAAACGGGACCCAACGCAAAAACTATTTTGGCCATAACTTCTTCGTTACTCGCCCGATTCGGTCGATCTTTATGTCCACGGAATCCTTATCTAAACGCCTAAGAGCCCTAATGATCGGAATTCCTGTCCATCGTGTCAAACAAAGAGCTTCAATTTTCGGGCCTGGCCCTAGGGGTACCTCTAGGGGCATGGGCTAAAAACTATTTTGGCCATTACTTCTTCGTTACTCGCCCGATTCGGTCGATCTTTATGTCCACGGAATCCTTATCTAAAGGCCTAAGAGCCCTAACGATCGGAATTCTTGTCCATCGTGCCAAACAAAGAGCTTCAATTTTAGGACCGGGCCCTAGGGTACCCCTAGGGGCATGGCTAAAAACTATTTTGGCCATAATTTCTTCGTTACTCTCCCGATTCGGTCGATCTTTATGTCCACGAAATCCTTATCTAAAGGCCTAACACACCTAATGATCGTAATTCCTGTTCATCCTGCCGAACAAAGAGCTTCAATTTTCGGGCCGGGCCCCAAGGGTACCCCTAGGGGCTCGGGGGCTGAAAAATTATTCGAAACGAAATGTTGATTTTTTTCACACATTAGCACATACACATGTATTTTTGGCATTTAAAAGTGAGCTTGCGTAGTTCGAAGGCACAGATCGCGGGTAAATCGGCCGAATACGCCCCAAAATAGTCACTTTTTCGATTGTTTTGGACTCTCACGAAGGTCTCGTAAAGGAAAATAATAGGAAAATTGGATTTTTACTTTTTAGGGGATAGCCCTTGAAATAAGGTTTCCAACGCCGCTTAAATCGGCCAAATCGGATAAATAACCAAGAGGTTATGACAAAAATAGTGGAACTGTGCAAAACGGGACCCGACACAAAAACTATTTAGGCCATAACTTATTCATTACTCGCTCGATTCGGTCGATCTTTATGTCCACGAAATCCTTATCTAAAGGACTAATAGCCCTAACGATCGGAATTCTTGTCCATCGTGCCAAACAAAGAGATTCAATTTTCGAGCCGGGCCCTAGGGGTAGCCTTAGGGGCATAGGCTAAAAACTATTTTGGCCATAACTTCTTCGTTACTCGCCTGATTCGGTCGATCTTTATGTCCACGGAATCCTTATCTAAAGGCCTAAGACCCCTAATTATCGGAATTCCTGTCCATCCTGCCGAATAAAGAGCTTCAATTTTCGGGCCGGGTCCTAGGGGTACCTCTAGCGGCTTGGGGGCTGAAAAATCATTCGAAACGAAATGTTGATTTTTTTCACACATTAGCACATACACATGTATTTTTGGCATTTAAAAGTGAACTTGCATAGTTCGAAGGCCCAGATCGCTGGTAAATCGGCCGAATACGCCCCAAAATAGTCACTTTTTCGATTGTTTTTTACTCTCACGAAGGTCTCGTAAAGGAAAATAACAGGAAAAGTAAATTTTGACTTTTTAGGGGAAGCCCTTGAAATAAGGTTTCCAACACCGCTTAAATCGGCCAAATCGGATAAATAACCAAGAGGTTATGGCAAAAATAGTGGAACTGCGCAAAACGGGACCCGACACAAAAGCTATTTTGGCCATAACTTATTCATTACTCGCTCGATTCGGTCGATCTTTATGTCCACGGAATCCTTATCTAAAGGCCTAATAGCCCTAACGGTCGGAATTCCTGTCCATCATGCCAAACAAAGAGCTTCAATTTTCGGGCCGGGCCCTAGTGGTACCCTTAGGGGTATGGGCTAAAAACTATTTTGGCCATAACTTCTTCGTTACTCGCCCGATTCGGTCGATCTTTATGTCCACGGAATCCTTATCTAAAGACCTAAGACCCCTAATGATCGGAATTCCTGTCCATCATGCCGAACAAAGAGCTTCAATTTTCGGGTCGGGCCCTAGGGGCCCTAGGGGCTCGGGGGACTGAAAAATCATTCGAAACGAAATGTGATTTTTTCACACATTAGAACATACACATGTATTTTTGGCATTTAAAGTGAGCTTGCGTAGTTCGAAGGCACAAATCGCGGGTAAATCGGCCGAATACGCCCCAAAATAGTCACTTTTTCGATTGTTTTGGAGTCTCACGAAGGTCTCGTAAAGGAAAATAATAGGAAAAGTGGATTTTGACTTTTTATGAGATAGCCTCTGAAATTAGGTTTGCAACGTCGCTTAAATCGGCCAAATCTGATAAATAACCAAGAGGTTATGGCAAAAATAGTGGAACTGCGCAAAATGGGACCCGACGCAAAAACTTTTTTGGCCATAACTTCTTCGTTACTCGCCCGATTCGGTCGATCTTTATGTCCACGAAATCCTTATCTAAAGGCCTAATAGCCCTATTTATCGGAATTCTAGTCCATTGTGCCAAACAAAGAGCTTCAATTTTCGAGCAGGGCCCTAGGGGTACATACCCCTAGGGGATGGGCTAAAAACTATTTTGGACATAACTTCTTCGTTACTCGCCCGATTAGGTCGATCTTTATGTCCACGGAATCCTTATCTAAAGGCTTAAGACCTCTAATGATCGGAATTCCTGTCCATCCTGCCGAACAAAGAGCTTCAATTTTCGGGCCGGGCCCTAGGGGTACCCCTAGGGGCTCGGGGGCTGAAAAATCATTCGAAACGAAATGTTGATTTTTTCACACATTAGCACATACACTTGTATTTTTGGAATTTTGAAGTGAGCTTGCGTAGTTCGAAGGCCCAGATCGCGGGTAAATCAGCCAAATACGCCCCAAAATAGTCACTTTTTCGATTGTTTTGGACTCTCACGAAGGTCTCGTAAAGGAAAGTAATAGAAAAAGTGGATTTTGACTTTTTAGGGGATAGCCCTTGAAATAAGGTTTCCAACGCCGCTTAATTCGGCCAAATCGGATAAATAACCAAGAGGTTATGGCAAAAATAGTGGAACTACACAAAACGGGACCGACGCAAAAACTTTTTTGGCCATAACATCTTCATTACTCGCCCGATTCGGTCGATATTTATGTCCACAAAATCCTTATCTAAAGGCCTAATAGCCCTAACGAACGGAATTCTAGTCCATTGTGCCAAACAAAGAGCTTCAATTTTCGAGCCGGGCCCTAGGGGTATCCCTAGGGGATGGGCTAAAAACTATTTTGGACATAATTTCTTCGTTACTCGCCCGATTCGGTCGATCTTTATGTCCACTGAATCCTTATCTAAAGGCCTAAGACCCCTAATGATCGGAATTACTGTCCATCCTGCCGAACAAAGAGCTTCAATTTTCGGGCTGGGCCCTAGGTTTACCCCTATGGGCATGGGCTAAAAACTATTTTGGCCATAACTTCTTCGTTACTCGCCCGATTCGGTCGATCTTTATGTCCACAGAATCCTTATCTAAAGGCCTATGACCGCTAATGAGCGGAATTCCTGTCCTTCCCACCGAACAAAGATCTTCAATTTTCGGGCCGGGCCCTAGGGTTACCCCTAGGAGCTCAGTGGTTGAAAAATCATTCGAAAAGAAATGTTGATTTTTTCACACATTAGCACATACACATGTATTTATGGCATTTAAAAGTGAGCTTGCATAGTTCGAAGGCCCAGATCGCGGGTAAATCGACCGAATACGCCCCAAAATAGTCACTTTTTCGATTGTTTTGGACTCTCACGAAGGTCTCGTAAAGGAAAATAATAGGAAAAGTGGATTTTGACTTTTTAGGGGATAACCCTTGAAATAAGGTTTCCAAAGCTGGTTGAATCGGCCAAATCGGATAAATAAACAAGAGGTTATGGCAAAATTAGTGGAACTGCGCAAAACGGGACCCGATGCAAAAACTATTTTGGCCATAACTTCTTCGTTACTCGCCCGATTCGGTCGATCTTTATGTCCACGGAATCCTTATCTAAAGGCAAAATACGCCTCATGATCGGAATTTTGGGTCCATCGTGTCGAACAAAAATTCCAATTTTTCGGCCGGGTCCGAGGGGTACCCCTAGGGGCCTGGGCTAAAATCTATTTTGGCCATAACTTCTTCGTTACTAGCCCGAATCGGTCGATCTTTATATCCACGGAATCCTTATCTAAAGGCCTAAGACCCCTAATCATCGGAATTCCTGTCCATCTCGCTGAACAAAGAGCTTAAATTTTCGGGCGGGCCCTAGGGGTACCCCTAGAGGCTCGGGGGCTGAAAAATCATTCGAAACGTAATGTTTATTTTTTCACACATTAGCACATAAACATGTATTTTTGGCATTTTAAAGTGAGCTTGCGTAGTTCGAAGGCCCAGATCGCGGGTAAATCGACCGAATACGCCCCAAAATAGTCACTTTTTCGATTGTTTTGGACTCTCACGAAGGTTTCGTAAAGGAAAATAATAGCAAAAGTGGATTTTTATTTTTTAGGGGATAGTTCTTGAAATAAGGTTTGCAACGCCGCTTAAATCGGCCAAATCGGATAAATAACCAAGAGGTTATGGCAAAAATAGTGGAACTGCGCATAACGGGACCCGACGCAAAAATTATTTTGGCCATTACTTCTTCGTTACTCGCCCGATTCGGTCGATATTTATGTCCACGGAATCCTTATCTAAAGGCCTAAGACCCCTAATGATCGGAATTCCTGTCCATCCTGCCGAACAAAGAGCTTCAATTTTCGGGCCGGGCCCTAAGGTACCCCTAGGGGCTCGGGGGCTGAAAAATCATTCGAAACGAAATGTTAAATTTTTCACATATTAGCACAAACACATGTAATTTTGGCATTTTAAAGTGAGCTTGCGTAGTTCGAAGGCCCAGATCGCGGGTAAATCGGCCGAATACGCCCCAAAATAGTCACTTTTTCGATTGTTTTGGACTCTCGCGAAGGTCTCGTAAAGGAAAATAATAGCAAAAGTGGATTTTGATTTTTTAGGGGATAGCCCTTGAAATAAGGTTAGCAACGCCACTTAAATCGGCCAAATCGGATAAATAACCAAGAGGTTATGGCAAAAATAGTGGAACTGCGCAAAACGGGACCCGACGTAAAAATTATTTTGGCCATAACTTCTTCGTTACTCGCCCGATTTGGTCGATCTTTATTTCCACGGAATTCTAATCTAAAGGCCTAAGACCCCTAATGATCGGAATTCCTGTCCATCCTGCCGAACAAAGAGCTTCAATTTTCGGGCCGGGCCCTAGGGGTACCCCTAGGGGCTCGGCGGCTGAAAAATCATTCGAAACGAAATGTTGATTTTTTCACATAATAGCACATACACATGTAATTTTGGCATTTTAAAGTGAGCTTGCGTAGTTCGAAGGCCCAGATCGCGGGTAAATCGGCCGAATACGCCCCAAAATAGTCACTTTTTCGATTGTTTTGGACTCTCACGAAGGTCTCGTAAAAGAAAATAATAGCAAAAGTGGATTTTGATTTTTTAGGGGATAGCCCTTGAAATAAGGTTTGCAACGCCGCTTAAATCGGCCAAATCGGATAAATAACCAAGAGGTTATGGCAAAAATAGTGGAACTTCGCAAAACGGGACCCGACGCAAAAAGTATTTTGGCCATAACTTCTTCGTTACTCGCCCGATTCGGTCGATCTTTATGTCCACGGAATCCTTATCTAAAGGCCTAATAGCCCTAACGATCGGAATTCCTGTCCATCGTGCCAAACAAAGAGCTTCAATTTTCGGGCCGGGCCCTATGGGTACCCCTAGGGGCATGGGCTAAAAACTATTTTGGCTTTAACTTCTTCGTTACTCGGCCAATTCGGTCGATCTTTATGTCCACGGAATCCTTATCTAAAGGCCTAAGACCCCTAATGATCGGAATTCCTGTCCATCCTGCCGAACAAAGAGCTTCAATTTTCGGGCCGGGCCCTAGGGGGGTACCCCTAGGGGCTCGGGGGCTGAAAAATCATTCGAAACGTAATGTTGATTTTTTCACACATTAGCACATAAACATGTAATTTTGGCATTTTAAAGTGAGCTTGCGTAGTTCAAAGGCCCAGATCGCGTGTAAATCGGCCGAATACGGCCCAAAATAGTCACTTTTTCGATTGTTTTGGACTCTCACGAAGGTCTCGTAAAGGAAAATAATAGAAAAAGTGGATTTTAATTTTTAAGGGGATAACCCTTGAAATAAGGTTTGCAACGCCGCTTAAATCGGCCAAATCGGATAAATAACCAAGAGGTTATGGCAAAAATAGTGGAACTGCGCAAAACGGGACCCGACGCAAATATTATTTTGGCCATAACTTCTTCGTTACTCGCCCGATTCGGTCGATCTTTATGTCCACAGAATCCTTATCTAAAGGCCTAAGACCGCTAATGAGCGGAATTCCTGTCCATCCCGCCGAACAAAGAGCTTCAATTTTCGGGCCGGGCCCTAGGGTTACCCCTAGGAGCTCAGTGGTTGAAAAATCATTCGAAATGAAATGTTGATTTTTTCACACATTAGCACATACACATGTATTTATGGCATTTAAAAGTGAGCTTGCATAGTTCGAAGGCCCAGATCGCGGGTAAATCGACCGAATACGCCCCAAAATAGTCACTTTTTCGATTGTTTTGGACTCTCACGAAGGTCTCGTAAAGGAAAATAATAGCAAAAGTGGATTTTAATTTTTAAGTGGATAACCCTTGAAATAAGGTTTGCAACGCCGCTTAAATCGGCCAAATCGGATAAATAACCAAGAGGTTATGGCAAAAATAGTGGAACTGCGCAATACGGGACCCGACGCAAATATTATTTTGGCCATAACTTCTTCGTTACTCGCCCGATTCGGTCGATCTTTATGTCCACAAAATCCTTATCTAAAGGCCTAAAACCCCTAATGATCGTAATTCCTGTCCATCCCGCCGAACAAAGAGCTTCAATTTTCGGGCCGGGCCCTAGGGTTACCCCTAGGAGCTCAGTGGTTGAAAAATCATTCGAAATGAAATGTTGATTTTTTCACACATTAGCACATACACATGTATTTATGGCATTTAAAAGTGAGCTTGCATAGTTCGAAGGCCCAGATCGCGGGTAAATCGACCGAATACGCCCCAAAATAGTCACTTTTTCGATTGTTTTGGACTCTCACGAAGGTCTCGTAAAGGAAAATAATAGGAAAAGTGGATTTTGACTTTTTAGGGGATAACCCTTGAAATAAGGTTTCAAAAGCCGGTTGAATCGGCCAAATCGGATAAATAAACAAGAGGTTATGGCAAAAATAGTGGAACTGCGCAAAACGGGACCCGATGCAAAAACTTTTTTGGCCATAACTTCTTCGTTACTCGCCCGATTCGGTCGATCTTTATGTCCACAGAATCCTTATCTAAAGTCCTAAGACCCCTAATGATCGTAATTCCTGACCATCGTGCCAAATAAAGAGCTTCAATTTTCGGGCCGCGCCCAAGGGGTAACCCTAGGGGCATGGGCTAAAAACTATTTTGGCCATAACTTCTTCGTTACTCGCCCGATTTGGTCGATCTTTATTTCCACGGAATTCTAATCTAAAGGCCTAAGACCCCTAATGATCGGAATTCCTGTCCATCCTGCCGAACAAAGAGCTTCAATTTTCGGGCCGGGCCCTAGGGGTACCCCTAGGGGCTCGGCGGCTGAAAAATCATTCGAAACGAAATGTTGATTTTTTCACATAATAGCACATACACATGTAATTTTGGCATTTTAAAGTGAGCTTGCGTAGTTCGAAGGCCCAGATCGCGGGTAAATCGGCCGAATACGCCCCAAAATAGTCACTTTTTCGAATGTTTTGGACTCTCACGAAGGTCTCGTAAAAGAAAATAATAGCAAAAGTGGATTTTGATTTTTTAGGGGATAGCCCTTGAAATAAGGTTTGCAACGCCGCTTAAATCGGCCAAATCGGATAAATAACCAAGAGGTTATGGCAAAAATAGTGGAACTTCGCAAAACGGGACCCGACGCAAAAAGTATTTTGGCCATAACTTCTTCGTTACTCGCCCGATTCGGTCGATCTTTATGTCCACGGAATCCTTATCTAAAGGCCTAATAGCCCTAACGATCGGAATTCCTGTCCATCGTGCCAAACAAAGAGCTTCAATTTTCGGGCCGGGCCCTATGGGTACCCCTAGGGGCATGGGCTAAAAACTATTTTGGCTATAACTTCTTCGTTACTCGGCCAATTCGGTCGATCTTTATGTCCACGGAATCCTTATCTAAAGGCCTAAGACCCCTAATGATCGGAATTCCTGTCCATCCTGCCGAACAAAGAGCTTCAATTTTCGGGCCGGGCCCTAGGGGGGTACCCCTAGGGGCTCGGGGGCTGAAAAATCATTCGAAACGTAATGTTGATTTTTTCACACATTAGCACATAAACATGTAATTTTGGCATTTTAAAGTGAGCTTGCGTAGTTCAAAGGCCCAGATCGCGGGTAAATCGGCCGAATACGGCCCAAAATAGTCACTTTTTCGATTGTTTTGGACTCTCACGAAGGTCTCGTAAAGGAAAATAATAGAAAAAGTGGATTTTAATTTTTAAGGGGATAACCCTTGAAATAAGGTTTGCAACGCCGCTTAAATCGGCCAAATCGGATAAATAACCAAGAGGTTATGGCAAAAATAGTGGAACTGCGCAAAACGGGACCCGACGCAAATATTATTTTGGCCATAACTTCTTCGTTACTCGCCCGATTCGGTCGATCTTTATGTCCACAGAATCCTTATCTAAAGGCCTAAGACCGCTAATGAGCGGAATTCCTGTCCATCCCGCCGAACAAAGAGCTTCAATTTTCGGGCCGGGCCCTAGGGTTACCCCTAGGAGCTCAGTGGTTGAAAAATCATTCGAAATGAAATGTTGATTTTTTCACACATTAGCACATACACATGTATTTATGGCATTTAAAAGTGAGCTTGCATAGTTCGAAGGCCCAGATCGCGGGTAAATCGACCGAATACGCCCCAAAATAGTCACTTTTTCGATTGTTTTGGACTCTCACGAAGGTCTCGTAAAGGAAAATAATAGCAAAAGTGGATTTTAATTTTTAAGGGGATAACCCTTGAAATAAGGTTTGCAACGCCGCTTAAATCGGCCAAATCGGATAAATAACCAAGAGGTTATGGCAAAAATAGTGGAACTGCGCAATACGGGACCCGACGCAAATATTATTTTGGCCATAACTTCTTCGTTACTCGCCCGATTCGGTCGATCTTTATGTCCACAAAATCCTTATCTAAAGGCCTAAAACCCCTAATGATCGTAATTCCTGTCCATCCCGCCGAACAAAGAGCTTCAATTTTCGGGCCGGGCCCTAGGGTTACCCCTAGGAGCTCAGTGGTTGAAAAATCATTCGAAATGAAATGTTGATTTTTTCACACATTAGCACATACACATGTATTTATGGCATTTAAAAGTGAGCTTGCATAGTTCGAAGGCCCAGATCGCGGGTAAATCGACCGAATACGCCCCAAAATAGTCACTTTTTCGATTGTTTTGGACTCTCACGAAGGTCTCGTAAAGGAAAATAATAGGAAAAGTGGATTTTGACTTTTTAGGGGATAACCCTTGAAATAAGGTTTCAAAAGCCGGTTGAATCGGCCAAATCGGATAAATAAACAAGAGGTTATGGAAAAAATAGTGGAACTGCGCAAAACGGGACCCGATGCAAAAACTTTTTTGGCCATAACTTCTTCGTTACTCGCCCGATTCGGTCGATCTTTATGTCCACAGAATCCTTATCTAAAGTCCTAAGACCCCTAATGATCGTAATTCCTGACCATCGTGCCAAATAAAGAGCTTCAATTTTCGGGCCGCGCCCAAGGGGTAACCCTAGGGGCATGGGCTAAAAACTATTTTGGCCATAACTTCTTCGTTACTCGCCCGATTCGGTCGATCTTTATGTCCACGGAATCCTTATCTAAAGGCCTAAGACCCCTAATGATCGGAATTCCTGTCCATCCCGCTGAACAAAGAGCTTCAATTTTCGGGCCGGGCCCTAGGGGTACCCCTAGGGGCTCGGGGGCTGAAAAATCATTCGAAACGTAATGTTGATTTTTTCACACATTAGCACATAAACATGTATTTTTGGCATTTTAAAGTGAGCTTGCGTAGTTCGAAGGCCCAGATCGCGGGTAAATCGACCGAATACGCCCCAAAATAGTCACTTTTTCGATTGTTTTGGACTCTCACGAAGGTCTCGTAATGGAAAATAATAGGAAAAGTGGGTTTTAACTTTTTACGGGATAGCCCTTGAAATAAGGTTTGCAACGCCGCTTAAATCGGCCAAATCTGATAAATAACCAAGAGGTTATGGAAAAAATAGTGGAACTTCGCAAAACGGGACCCGACGCAAAAACTATTTTGGCCATAACTTCTTCGTTACTCGCCCGATTCGGTCGATCTTTATGTCCACGGAATCCTTATCTAAAGGCCTAAGAGCCCTAACGATCGGAATTCCTGTCCATCGTGCCAAACAAAGAGCTTCAATTTTCGGGCCGGGCCCTAGGGGTACCCTAGGGGCATGGGCTAAAAACTATTTTGGCTATAACTTCTTCGTTACTCGGCCAATTCGGTCGATCTTTATGTCTACGGAATCCTTATCTAAAGGCCTAAGACCCCTAATGATCGAAATTCCTGTCCATCCTGCCGAACAAAGAGGTTCAATTTTCGGGTCGGGCCCTAGGGGTACCCCTATGGGCTCGGGGGCTGAAAAATCATTCGAAACGAAATGTTGATTTTTTTCACACATTAGCATATACACATGTATTTTTGGCATTTTAAAGTGAGCTTGCGTAGTTCGAAGGCCCAGATCGCGGGTAAATCGGCCGAATACGCCCCAAAATAGTCACTTTTTCGATTGTTTTGGACTCTCACGAAGGTCTCGTAAAGGAAAATAATAGCAAAAGTGGATTTTGATTTTTTAGGGGATAGCCCTTGAAATAAGGTTTGCAACGCCGCTTAAATCGGCCAAATCGGATAAATAACCAAGAGGTTATGGCAAAAATAGTGGAACTGCGCAAAACGGGACCCGACGCAAAAACTATTTTGGCCATAACTTCTTCGTTACTCGCCCGATTCGGTCGATCTTTATGTCCACGGAATCCTTATCTAAAGGCCTAAGATCCCTAATGATCGGAATTCCTGTCCATCATGCCGAACAAAGAGCTTTAATTTTCGGGCCGGGCCTTAGGGGGGTACCCCTAGGGGCTCGGGGGCTGAAAAATCATTCGAAACGAAATGTTGATTTTTTCACATATTAGCACATACACATGTAATTTTGGCATTTTAAAGTGAGCTTGCGTAGTTCGAAGGCCCAGATCGCGGGTAAATCGGCCGAATACGCCCCAAAATAGTCCCTTTTTCGATTGTTTTGGACTCTCACGAAGGTCTCGTAAAGGAAAATAATAGCAAAAGTGGATTTTGATTTTTTAGGGGATAGCCCTTGAAATAAGGTTTGCAACGCCGCTTAAATCGGCCAAATCGGATAAATAACCAAGAGGTTATGGCAAAAATAGTGGAACTGCGCAAAACGGGACCCGACGCAAAAATTATTTTTGCCATAACTTCTTCGTTACTCGCCCGATTCGGTCGATCTTTATGTCCACAGAATCCTTTTCTAAAGGCCTAAGACCGCTAATGAGCGGAATTCCTGTCCATCCCGCCGAACAAAGAGCTTCAATTTTCGGGCCGGGCCCTAGGGTTACACCTAGGAGCTCAGTGGTTGAAAAATCATTCGAAATGAAATGTTGATTTTTTCACATATTAGCACATACACATGTAATTTTGGCATTTTAAAGTGAGCTTGCATAGTTCGAAGGCCCAGATCGCGGGTAAATCGACCGAATACGCCCCAAAATAGTCACTTTTTCGATTGTTTTGGACTCTCACGAAGGTCTCGTAAAGGAAAATAATCGGAAAAATGGATTTTGACTTTTTAGGGGATAACCCTTGAAATAAGGTTTCGAAAGCCGGTTGAATCGGCCAAATCGGATAAATAAACAAGAGGTTATGGCAAAATTAGTGGAACTGCGCAAAACGGGACCCGATGCAAAAACTATTTTGGCCATAACTTCTTCGTTACTCGCCCGATTCGGTCGATCTTTATGTCCACGGAATCCTTATCTAAAGGCAAAATACGCCTCATGATCGGAATTTTGGGTCCATCGTGTCGAACAAAAAGTTCCAATTTTTCGGCCGGGTCCGAGGGGTACCCCTAGGGGCCTGGGCTAAAATCTATTTTGGCCATAACTTCTTCGTTACTAGCCCGAATCGGTCGATCTTTATGTCCACGGAATCCTTATCTAAAGGCCTAAGACCCCTAATGATCGGAATTCTTGTCCATCTCGCTGAACAAAGAGCTTAAATTTTCGGGCGGGCCCTAGGGGTACCCCTAGGGGCTCGGGGGCTGAAAAATCATTCGAAACGAAATGTTGATTTTTTCACATATTAGCACAAACACATGTAATTTTGGCATTTTAAAGTTAGATTGCGTAGTTCGAAGGCCCAGATCGCGGGTAAATCGGCCGAATACGCCCCAAAATAGTGACTTTTTCGATTGTTTTGGACTCTCACGAAGGTCTCGTAAAGGAAAATAATAGCAAAAGTGGATTTTGATTTTTTATGGGATAGCCCTTGAAATAAGGTTTGCAACGCCGCTTAAATCGGCCAAATCGGATAAATAACCAAGAGGTTATGGCAAAAATAGTGGAACTGCGCAAAACGGGACCCGACGTAAAAATTATTTTGGCCATAACTTCTTCATTACTCGCCCGATTCGGTCGATCTTTATTTCCACGGAATTCTTATCTAAAGGCCAAAGACCCCTAATGATCGGAATTCCTGTCCATCCTGCCGAACAAAGAGCTTCAATTTTCGGGCCTGGCCCTAGGGGTACCCCTAGGGGCTCGGGGGCTGAAAAATCATTCGAAAAGAAATGTTGATTTTTTCACATATTAGTACATACACATGTAATTTTGGCATTTTAAAGTGAGCTTGCGTAGTTCGAAGGCCCAGATCGCGGGTAAATAGGCCGAATACGCCCCAAAATAGTCACTTTTTCGATTGTTTTGGACTCTCACGAAGGTCTCGTAAAGGAAAATAATAGCAAAAGTGGATTTTGATTTTTTAGGGGATAGGCCTTGAAATAAGGTTTGCAACGCCGCTTAAATCGGCCAAATCGGATAAATAACCAAGAGGTTATGGCAAAAATAGTGGAACTGCGCAAAACAGGACCCGACGTAAAAACTATTTTGGCCATAACTTCTTCGTTAATCGCCCGATTCGGTCGATCTTTATGTCCACGGAATCCTTATCTAAAGGCCTAAGACCCCTAATGATCGGGATTCCTGTCCATCCTGCCGAACAAAGAGCTTCAATTTTCGGGCCGGGCCCTAGGGGTACCCGTAGGAGCTCAGTGGCTGAAAAATCATTCGAAATGAAATGTTGATTTTTTCACACATTAGCACATACACATGTATTTATGGCATTTAAAAGTGAGCTTGCATAGTTCGAAGGCCCAGATCGCGGGTAAATCGACTGAATACGCCCCAAAATAGTCACTTTTTCGATTGTTTTGGACTCTCACGAAGGTCTCGTAAAGGAAAATAATAGGAAAAGTGGATTTTGACTTTTTAGGGAATAGCCCTTGAAATATGGTTTCCAAAGCCGGTTGAATCGGCCAAATCGGATAAATAAACAAGAGGTTATGGCAAAAATAGTGGAACTGCGCAAAACTGGACCTGATGCAAAAACTTTTTTGGCCATAACTTCTTCGTTACTCGCCCGATTCGGTCGATCTTTATGTCCACGGAATCCTTATCTAAAGGCCTAAGAACCCTAATGATCGTAATTCCTGAACATCGTGCCAAAAAAAGAGCTTCAATTTTCGGGCCGGGCCCTAGGGGTAACCCTAGGGGCATGGGCTAAAAACTATTTTGGCCATAACTTCTTCGTTACTCGCCCGATTCGGTCGATCTTTATGTCCACGGAATCCATATCTAAAGGCCTAAGACCCCTAATGATCGGAATTCCTGTCCATCCCGCCGAACAAAGAGTTTCAATTTTCGGGCCGGGCCCTAGGGGTACCCCTAGGGGCTCGGGGGCTGAAAAATCATTCGAAACGTAATGTTGATTTTTTCACACATTAGCACATAAACATGTATTTTTGGCATTTTAAAGTGAGCTTGCGTAGTTCGAAGGCCCAGATCGCGGGTAAATCGGCCGAATACGCCTCAAAATAGTCACTTTTTCGATTGTTTTGGACTTTCACGAAGGTCTCGTAAAGGAAAATAATAGCAAAAGTGGATTTTGATTTTTTAGGGGATAGTCCTTGAAATAAGGTTTGCAACGCCGCTTAAATCGGCCAAATCGGATAAATAACCAAGAGGTTATGGCAAAAATAGTGGAACTGCGCAAAACGGGACCCGACGCAAAAATTATTTTGGCCATAACTTCTTCGTTACTCGCCCGATTTGGTCGATCTTTATGTCCACGGAATCCTTATCTAAAGGCCTAAGACCCCTAATGATCGTAATTCCTGTCCATCATGCCGAACAAAGAGCTTCAATTTTCGGGCCGGGCCCTAGGGGTACTCCTAGGGGCTCGGGGGCAGAAAAATCATTCGAAACGAAATGTTGATTTTTTCACATATTAGCACATACACATGTAATTTTGGCATTTTAAAGTGAGCTTGCGTAGTTCGAAGGCCCAGATCGCGGGTAAATCGGCCGAATACGCCCCAAAATAGTCACTTTTTCGATTGTTTTGGACTCTCACGAAGGTCTCATAAAGGAAAATTATAGCAAAAGTGGATTTTGATTTTTTAGGGGATAGCCCTTGAAATAAGGTTTGCAACGCCGCTTAAATCAGCCAAATCGGATAAATAACCAAGAGGTTATGGCAAAAATAGTGGAACTGCGCAAAACGGGACCCGACGCAAAAACTATTTTGGCCATAACTTCTTCGTTACTCGCCCGATTCGGTCGATTTTTATATCCACGGAATCCTTATCTAAAGGCCTAAGACCCCTAATGATCGGAATTCCTGTCCATCATGCCGAACAAAGAGCTTTAATTTTCGGGCCGGGCCCTAGGGGGGTACCCCTAGGGGCTCGGGGGCTGAAAAATCATTCGAAACGAAATGTTGATTTTTTCACATATTAGCACATACACTTGTAATTTTGGCATTTTAAAGTGAGCTTGCGTAGTTCGAAGGCCCAGATTGCAGGTAAATCGGCCGAATACGCCCCAAAGTAGTCACTTTTTCGATTGTTTTGGACTCTCACGAAGGTCTCGTAAAGGAAAATAATAGAAAAAGTGGATTTTGATTTTTTAGGGGATAGTCCTTGAAATAAGGTTTGCAACGCCGCTTAAATCGGCTAAATCGGATAAATAACCAAGAGGTTATGGCAAAAATAGTGGAACTGCGCAATACGGGACCCGACGCAAATATTATTTTGGCCATAACTTCTTCGTTACTCGCCCGATTCGGTCGATCTTTATGTCCACAAAATCCTTATCTAAAGGCCTAAAACCCCTAATGATCGTAATTCCTGTCCATCCCGCCGAACAAAGAGCTTCAATTTTCGGGCCGGGCCCTAGGGTTACCCCTAGGAGCTCAGTGGTTGAAAAATCATTCGAAATGAAATGTTGATTTTTTCACACATTAGCACATACACATGTATTTATGGCATTTAAAAGTGAGCTTGCATAGTTCGAAGGCCCAGATCGCGGGTAAATCGACCGAATACGCCCCAAAATAGTCACTTTTTCGATTGTTTTGGACTCTCACGAAGGTCTCGTAAAGGAAAATAATAGCAAAAGTGGATTTTAATTTTTAAGGGGATAACCCTTGAAATAAGGTTTGCAACGCCGCTTAAATCGGCCAAATCGGATAAATAACCAAGAGGTTATGGCAAAAATAGTGGAACTGCGCAATACGGGACCCGACGCAAATATTATTTTGGCCATAACTTCTTCGTTACTCGCCCGATTCGGTCGATCTTTATGTCCACAAAATCCTTATCTAAAGGCCTAAAACCCCTAATGATCGTAATTCCTGTCCATCCCGCCGAACAAAGAGCTTCAATTTTCGGGCCGGGCCCTAGGGTTACCCCTAGGAGCTCAGTGGTTGAAAAATCATTCGAAACGAAATGTTGATTTTTTCACATATTAGCACATACACATGTAATTTTGGCATTTTAAAGTGAGCTTGCGTAGTTCGAAGGCCCAGATCGCGGGTAAATCGGCCGAATACGCCCCAAAATAGTCCCTTTTTCGATTGTTGTGGACTCTCACGAAGGTCTCGTAAAGGAAAATAATAGCAAAAGTGGATTTTGATTTTTTAGGGGATAGCCCTTGAAATAAGGTTTGCAACGCCGCTTAAATCGGCCAAATCGGATAAATAACCAAGAGGTTATGGCAAAAATAGTGGAACTGCGCAAAACGGGACCCGACGCAAAAATTATTTTTGCCATAACTTCTTCGTTACTCGCCCGATTCGGTCGATCTTTATGTCCACAGAATCCTTTTCTAAAGGCCTAAGACCGCTAATGAGCGGAATTCCTGTCCATCCCGCCGAACAAAGAGCTTCAATTTTCGGGCCGGGCCCTAGGGTTACACCTAGGAGCTCAGTGGTTGAAAAATCATTCGAAATGAAATGTTGATTTTTTCACATATTAGCACATACACATGTAATTTTGGCATTTTAAAGTGAGCTTGCATAGTTCGAAGGCCCAGATCGCGGGTAAATCGACCGAATACGCCCCAAAATAGTCACTTTTTCGATTGTTTTGGACTCTCACGAAGGTCTCGTAAAGGAAAATAATAGGAAAAATGGATTTTGACTTTTTAGGGGATAACCCTTGAAATAAGGTTTCGAAAGCCGGTTGAATCGGCCAAATCGGATAAATAAACAAGAGGTTATGGCAAAATTAGTGGAACTGCGCAAAACGGGACCCGATGCAAAAACTATTTTGGCCATAACTTCTTCGTTACTCGCCCGATTCGGTCGATCTTTATGTCCACGGAATCCTTATCTAAAGGCAAAATACGCCTCATGATCGGAATTTTGGGTCCATCGTGTCGAACAAAAAGTTCCAATTTTTCGGCCGGGTCCGAGGGGTACCCCTAGGGGCCTGGGCTAAAATCTATTTTGGCCATAACTTCTTCGTTACTAGCCCGAATCGGTCGATCTTTATGTCCACGGAATCCTTATCTAAAGGCCTAAGACCCCTAATGATCGGAATTCTTGTCCATCTCGCTGAACAAAGAGCTTAAATTTTCGGGCGGGCCCTAGGGGTACCCCTAGGGGCTCGGGGGCTGAAAAATCATTCGAAACGAAATGTTGATTTTTTCACATATTAGCACAAACACATGTAATTTTGGCATTTTAAAGTTAGATTGCGTAGTTCGAAGGCCCAGATCGCGGGTAAATCGGCCGAATACGCCCCAAAATAGTGACTTTTTCGATTGTTTTGGACTCTCACGAAGGTCTCGTAAAGGAAAATAATAGCAAAAGTGGATTTTGATTTTTTATGGGATAGCCCTTGAAATAAGGTTTGCAACGCCGCTTAAATCGGCCAAATCGGATAAATAACCAAGAGGTTATGGCAAAAATAGTGGAACTGCGCAAAACGGGACCCGACGCAAAAATTATTTTGGCCATAACTTCTTCGTTACTCGCCCGATTTGGTCGATCTTTATGTCCACGGAATCCTTATCTAAAGGCCTAAGACCCCTAATGATCGTAATTCCTGTCCATCATGCCGAACAAAGAGCTTCAATTTTCGGGCCGGGCCCTAGGGGTACTCCTAGGGGCTCGGGGGCAGAAAAATCATTCGAAACGAAATGTTGATTTTTTCACATATTAGCACATACACATGTAATTTTGGCATTTTAAAGTGAGCTTGCGTAGTTCGAAGGCCCAGATCGCGGGTAAATCGGCCGAATACGCCCCAAAATAGTCACTTTTTCGATTGTTTTGGACTCTCACGAAGGTCTCATAAAGGAAAATTATAGCAAAAGTGGATTTTGATTTTTTAGGGGATAGCCCTTGAAATAAGGTTTGCAACGCCGCTTAAATCAGCCAAATCGGATAAATAACCAAGAGGTTATGGCAAAAATAGTGGAACTGCGCAAAACGGGACCCGACGCAAAACGGGACCCTAATGATCGGAATTACTGTCCATCCTGCCGAACAAAGAGCTTCAATTTTCGGGCTGGGCCCTAGGTTTACCCCTATGGGCATGGGCTAAAAACTATTTTGGCCATAACTTCTTCGTTACTCGCCCGATTCGGTCGATCTTTATGTCCACAGAATCCTTATCTAAAGGCCTATGACCGCTAATGAGCGGAATTCCTGTCCTTCCCACCGAACAAAGATCTTCAATTTTCGGGCCGGGCCCTAGGGTTACCCCTAGGAGCTCAGTGGTTGAAAAATCATTCGAAATGAAATGTTGATTTTTTCACACATTAGCACATACACATGTATTTATGGCATTTGAAAGTGAGCTTGCATAGTTCGAAGGCCCAGATCGCGGGTAAATCGACCGAATACGCCCTAAAATAGTCACTTTTTCGATTGTTTTGGACTCTCACGAAGGTCTCGTAAAGGAAAATAATAGGAAAAGTGGATTTTGACTTTTTAGGGGATAACCCTTGAAATAAGGTTTCCAAAGCCGGTTGAATCGGCCAAATCGGATAAATAAACAAGAGGTTATGGCAAAATTAGTGGAACTGCGCAAAACGGGACCCGATGCAAAAACTATTTTGGCCATAGCTTCTTCGTTACTCGCCCGATTCGGTCGATCTTTATGTGCACGGAATCCTTATCTAAAGGCCAAATACGCCTCATGATCGGAATTTTGGGTCCATCGTGTCGAACAAAAAGTTCCAATTTTTCGGCCGGGTCCGAGGGGTACCCCTAGGGGCCTGGACTAAAAACTATTTTGGCCATAACTTCTTCGTTACTAGCCCGTATCGGTAGATCTTTATGTCCACGGAATCCTTATCTAAAGGCCTAAGACCCCTAATGATCGGAATTCCTGTCCATCTCGCTGAACAAAGAGCTTAAATTTTCGGGCCGGGCCCTAGGGGTACCCCTAGGGGCTCGGGGGCTGAAAAATCATTCGAAACGTAATGTTTATTTTTTCACACATTAGCACATAAACATGTATTTTTGGCATTTTAAAGTGAGCTTGCGTAGTTCGAAGGCCCAGATCGCGGGTAAATCGACCGAATACGCCCCAAAGCAGTCACTTTTTCGATTGTTTTGGACTCTCACGAAGGTCTCGTAAAGGAAAATAATAGAAAAAGTGGGTTTTAACTTTTTACGGGATAGCCCTTGAAATAAGGTTTGCAACGCCGCTTAAATCGGCCAAATCTGATAAATAACCAAGAGGTTATGGCAAAAATAATGGAACTTCGCAAAACGGGACCCGACGCAAAAACTATTTTGGCCATAACTTCTTCGTTACTCGCCCGATTCGGTCGATCTTTATGTCCACGGAATCCTTATCTAAAGGCCTAAGAACCCTAATGATCGGAATTCCTGTCCATCGTGCCAAACAAAGAGCTTCAATTTTCGGGCCGGGCCCTATGGGTACCCCTAGGGGCATGGGCTAAAAACTATTTTGGCTATAACTTCTTCGTTACTCGGCCAATTCGGTCGATCTTTATGTCCACGGAATCCTTATCTAAAGGCCTAAGACCCCTAATGATCGGAATTTCTGTCCATCCTGCCGAACAAAGAGCTTCAATTTTCGGGCCGGGCCCTAGGGGTACCCCTAGGGGCTCGGGGGCTGAAAAATCATTCGAAACGAAATGTTGATTTTTTCACATATTAGCACATACACATGTAATTTTGGCATTTTAAAGTGAGCTTGCGTAGTTCGAAGGCCCAGATCGCGGGTAAATCGGCCGAATACGCCCCAAAATAGTCACTTTTTTGATTGTTTTGGACTCTCACGAAGGTCTCGTAAAGGAAAATAATAGCAAAAGTGGATTTTTATTTTTTAGGGGATAACCCTTGAAATAAGGTTATCAACACCGCTTAAATCGGCCAAATCGGATAAATAACCAAGATGTTATGGCAAAAATAGTGGAACTGCGCAAAACGGGACCGACGTAAAAACTATTTTGGCCATAACTTCTTCGTTACTCGCCCGATTCGGTCGATCTTTATGTCCACGGAATCCTTATCTAAAGGCCTAAGTCCCCTAATGATCGGGATTCCTGTCCATCCTGCCGAACAAAGAGCTTCAATTTTCGGGCCTGGCCCTAGGGGTACCCGTAGGAGCTCAGTGGCTGAAAAATCATTCGAAATGAAATGTTGATTTTTTCTCACATTAGCACATACACATGTATTTATGGCATTTAAAAGTGAGCTTGCATAGTTCGAAGGCCCAGATCGCGGGTAAATCGACTGAATACGCCCCAAAATAGTCACTTTTTCGATTGTTTTGGACTCTCACGAAGGTCTCGTAAAGGAAAATAATAGGAAAAGTGGATTTTGACTTTTTAGGGAATAGCCCTTGAAATAAGGTTTGCAACGCCGCTTAAATCGGCCAAATCGGATAAATAACCAAGAGGTTATGGCAAAAATAGTGGAACTGCGCAAAACGGGACCCGACGTAAAAACTATTTTGGCCATAACTTCTTCGTTACTCGCCCGATTCGGTCGATCTTTATGTCCACGGAATCCTTATCTAAAGGCCTAAGACCCCTAATGATCGGGATTCCTGTCCATCCTGCCGAACATAGAGCTTCAATTTTCGGGCCGGGCCCTAGGGGTACCCGTAGGAGCTCAGTGGCTGAAAAATCATTCGAAATGATATGTTGATTTTTTCACACATTAGCACATACACATGTATTTATGGCATTTAAAAGTGAGCTTGCATAGTTCGAAGTCCCAGATCGCGGGTAAATCGACTGAATACGCCCCAAAATAGTCACTTTTTCGATTGTTTTGGACTCTCACGAAGGTCTCGTAAAGGAAAATAATATGAAAAGTGGATTTTGACTTTTTAGGGAATTTCCCTTGAAATATGGTTTCCAAAGCCGGTTGAATCGGCTAAATCGGATAAATAAACAAGAGGTTATGGCAAAAATAGTGGAACTACGTAAAACGGGACCCGATGCAAAAACTTTTTTGGCCATAACTTCTTCGTTACTCGCCCGATTCGGTCGATCTTTATGTCCACGGAATCCTTATCTAAAGGCCTAAGACCCCTAATGATCGTAATTCCTGAACATCGTGCCAAACAAAGAGCTTCAATTTTCGGGCCGGGCCCTAGTGGTAACCCTAGGGGCATGGGCTAAAAACTATTTTGGCCATAACTTCTTCGTTACTCGCCCGATTCGGTCGATCTTTATGTCCACGGAATCCTTATCTAAAGGCCTAAGACCCCTAATGATCGGAATTCCTGTCCATCATGCCGAACAAAGAGCTTTAATTTTCGGGCCGGGCCCTAGGGGTACCCCTAGGGGCTCGGGGGCTGAAAAATCATTCGAAACGTAATGTTGATTTTTTCACACATTAGCACATACACATGTAATTTTGGCATTTTAAAGTGAGCTTGCGTATTTCGAAGGCCCAGATCGCTGGTAAATCGGCCGAATACGCCCCAAAATAGTCACTTTTTCGATTGTTTTGGACTCTCACGAAGGTCTCATAAAGGAAAATAATAGCAAAAGTGGATTTTGATTTTTTAGAGGATAGCCCTTGAAATAAGGTTTGCAACGCCGCTTAAATCGGCCAAATCGGATAAATAACCAAGAGGTTATGGCAAAAATTGTGGAACTGCGCAAAACGGGACCCGACGCAAAAACTATTTTGGCTATAACTTCTTCGTTACTCGCCCGATTCGGTCGATCTTCATGTCCACGGAATCCTTATCTAAAGGCCTAAGACCCCCTAGGGGCTCGGGGGCTGAAAAATCATTCGAAACGTAATGTTGATTTTTTCACACATTAGCACATACACATGTAATTTTGGCATTTTAAAGTGAGCTTGCGTAGTTCGAAGGCCCAGATCGCGGGTAAATCGGCGGAATACGCAACAAAATAGTCACTTTTTCGATTGTTTTGGACTCTCACGAAGGTCTCATAAAGGAAAATAATAGCAAAAGTTAATTTTGATTTTTTAGGGGATAGCCCTTGAAATAAGGTTTGCAACGCCGCTTAAATCGGCCAAATCGGATAAATAACCAAGAGGTTATGGCAAAAATAGTGGAACTGCGCAAAACGGGACCTGACGCAAAAATTATTTTGCCCATAACTTCTTCGTTACTCGCCCGATTCGGTCGATCTTTATGTCCACGGAATCCTTATCTAAAGGCCTAAGACCGCTAATGAACGGAATTCATGTCCATCCCGCCGAACAAAGAGCTTCAATTTTCGGGCCAGGCCCTAGGGTTACCCCTAGGAGCTCAGTGGCTGAAAAATCATTCAAAATGAAATGTTGATTTTTTCACACATTAGCACATACACATGTATTTATGGGATTTAAAAGTGAGCTTGCATAGTTCGAAGGCCCAGATCGCGGGTAAATCGACCGAATACGCCCCAAAATAGTCACTTTTTCGATTGTTTTGGACTCTCACGAAGGTCTCGTAAAGGAAAATAATAGGAAAAGTGGATTTTAACTTTTTAGGGGATAGCCCTTGAAATAAGGTTTCGAAAGCCGGTTGAATCGGCCAAATCGGATAAATAAACAAGTGGTTATGGCAAAATTAGTGGAACTGCGCAAAACGGAACCCAATGCAAAAACTATTTTGGCCATAACTTCTTCGTTACTCGCCCGATTCGGTCGATCTTTATGTCCACGGAATCCTTATCTAAAGGCCTAAGAGCCCTAATGATCGGAATTCCTGTCTATCGTGCCAAACAAAGAGCTTCAATTTTCGGGCCGGGCCCTAGGGTACCCTTAGGGGCATGGGCAAAAAACTATTTTGGCCATAACTTCTTCGTTACTCGCCCGATTTGGTCGATCTTTATGTCCACGGAATCCTTATCTAAAGGCCTAAAACTCCTAATGATCGAAATTCCTATCCATCCTGCCGAACAAAGAGCTTTAATTTTCGGGCCGGGCCCCATGGTTACCCCTAGGGGCTCGGGGGCTGAAAAATCATTCGAAACGAAATGTTGACTTTTTTCACACATTAGCACATACACATGTATTTTTGGCATTTTAAAGTGAGCTTGCGTAGTTCGAAGGCCCAGATTGCTGGTAAATCGGCCGAATACGCCCCAAAATAGTCACTTTTTCGATTGTTTTTGACTCTCACGAAGGTGTCGTAAAGGAAAATAACAGGAAAAGTGGATTTTGAATTTTTAGGGGATACCCCTTGAAATAAGGTTTCCAACGCCGCTTAAATCGGCCAAATCGGATAAACAACCAAGAGGTTATGGCAAAAATAGTGGAACTGCGCAAAACAGGACCCGACACAAAAGCTATTTTGGTCATAACTTATTCATTACTCGCTCGATTCGGTCGATCTTTATGTCCACGGAATCCTTATCTAAAGGCCTAATTGCCCTAACGGTCGGAATTCCTGTCCATCTCGCCAAACAAAGAGCTTCAATTTTCGGGCCGGGCCCTAGGTGTACCCCTAGGGGCATGGGCTAAAAACTATTTTGGCCATAACTTCTTCGTTACTCGTCCGATTCGGTCGATCTTTATGTCCACGGAATCCTTATCTAAAGGCCTAAGACCCCTAATAATCGGAATTCCTATCCATCATGCCGAACAAAGAGCTTCAATTTTCGGGTCGGGCCCTAGGGGCTCGGGGGCTGAAAAATCATTCGAAACGAAATGTTGATTATTTCACACATTAGCACATACACATGTATTTTTGGCATTTTAAAGTGAGCTTGCGTAGTTCGAAGGCCCAGATCGCGGGTAAATCGGCCGAATACGCCCCAAAATAGTCACTTTTTCGATTGTTTTGGACTCTCACGAATGTCTCGTAAAGGAAAATAATAGGAAAAGTGGATTTTGACTTTTTAGGGGATAGCCCTTGAAATAAGGTTTGCAACGCCGCATAAATCGGCCAAAGACCCCTAATAATCGGAATTCCTATCCATCATGCCGAACAAAGAGCTTCAATTTTCGGGTCGGGCCCTAGGGGCTCGGGGGCTGAAAAATCATTCGAAACGAAATGTTGATTATTTCACACATTAGAACATACACATGTATTTTTGGCATTTTAAAGTGAGCTTGCGTAGTTCGAAGGCACAGATCGCGGGTAAATCGGCCGAATACGCCCCAAAATAGTCACTTTTTCGATTGTTTTGGAGTCTCATGAAGGTCTCGTAAAGGAAAATAATAGGAAAAGTGGATTTTGACTTTTTAGGGGATAGCCCTTGAAATAAGGTTTGCAACGCCGCATAAATCGGCCAAATCTGATAAATAACCAAGAGGTTATGGCAAAAATAGTGGAACTGCGCAAAACGGGACCCGACGCAAAAACTATTTTGGCCATAACTTCTTCGTTACTCGCCCGATTCGGTCGATCTTTATGTCCACGGAATCCTTATCTAAAGGCCTAAGAACCCTAATGATCGGAATTCCTGTCCATCGTGCCAAACAAAGAGCTTCAATTTTCGGGCCGGGCCCTAGGGGTACCCCTAGGGGCATGGGCTAAAAACTATTTTGGCCATAACTTCTTCGTTACTCGCCCGATTCGGTCGATCTTTATGTCCACGGAATCCTTATCTAAAGGCCTAAAACCCCTAATGATAGGAATTCCTGTCCATCCTGCCGAACAAAGAGCTTCAATTTTCGGGCCGGGCCCTAGGGGTACCCCAAGGGGCTCGGGGGCTGAAAAATCAGTCGAAACGAAATGTTGATTTTTTCACATGTTAGCACATACACATGTAATTTTGGCATTTTAAAGTGAGCTTGCGTAGTTCAAAGGCCCAGATCGCGGGTAAATCGGCCGAATACGCCCCAAAATAGTCACTTTTTCGATTGTTTTGGACTCTCACGAAGGTCTCGTAAAGGAAAATAATAGGACAAGTGGATTTTAATTTTTTAGGGGATAGCCCATGAAAGAAGGTTTGCAACGCCGCTTAAATCGCCAAATCGGGTAAATAACCAAGAGGTTATGGCAAAAATAGTGGAACTGCGCAAAACGGGACCCGACGCAAAAACTATTTTGGCCATAACTTCTTCGTTACTCGCCCGATTCGGTCGATCTTTATGTCTACGGAAACCTTATCGAAAGGCCTAAGAGCCCTAATGATCGGAATTCCTGTCCATCGTGTTAAACAAAGAGCTTCAATTTTCGGGCATGGCCCTTGGGGTATCCCTAGGGGCATGGGCTAAAAACTATTTTGGCCATAACTTCTTCGTTACTCGCCCGATTCGGTCGATCTTTATGTCCACGGAATCCTTATCTAAAGGCCTAAGAGCCCTAACGATCGGAATTCCTATCCATCGTGCCAAACAAAGAGCTTCAATTTTCGGGCCGGGCCCTAGGAGTACCCCTAGGGGCATGGGCTAAAAACTATTTTGGCCATAACTTCTTCGTTACTCGCCCGATTCGGTCGATTTTTATGGCCACGGAATCCTTATCTAAAGGCCTAAGACCCCTAATGATCGGAATTCATGTCTATCCTGCCGAACAAAGAGCTTCAATTTTCGGGTCGGGCCCTAGGGGGTACCCCTAGGGGTTCGGGGGCTGAAAAATCATTCGAAACGAAATGTTGATTTTTTCACACATTAGCACATACACATGTATTTTTGGCATTTTAAAGTGAGCTTGCGTAGTTCGAATGCACAGATCGCGGGTAAATCGGCCGAATACGCCCCAAAATAGTCATTTTTTTCGATTGTTTTGGACTCTCACGAAGGTCTCGTAAAGGAAAATAATAGGAAAAGTGGATTTTGACTTTTTAGGGGATAACCCTTGAAATAAGGTTTGCAACGCCGCTTAAATCGGTCAAATCTGATAAATAACCAAGAGGTTATGGCAAAAATAGTGGAACTGCGCAAAACGGGACCCGACGCAAAAACTATTTTGGCCATAACTTCTTCGTTACTCGCCCGATTCGGTCGATCTTTATGTCCACGGAATCCTTATCTAAAGACCTAAGAGCCCTAATGAACGGAATTCCTGTCCATTGTGCCAAACAAAAAGCTTCAATTTTAGGGCCGGTTCCTAGGGGTACCCCTAGGGGCATGGGCTAAAAACTATTTTGGCCATAACTCATTCGTTACTCGCCGGATTCGGTCGATCTTTATGTCCACGAAATCCTTATCTAAAGGCCTAAGACACCTAATGATCGGAATTCCTGTCCATACTGCCGAACAAAGAGCTTCAATTTTCGGGCCTGGTCCTAGGAGTACCCCTAGGGGCTCGGGGGCTGAAAAATCATTCGAAACGAAATGTTGATTTTTTCACACATTAGCACATACACATGTATTTTTGGCATTTTAAAGTGAGCTTGCGTAGTTCGAAGGCCCAAATCGCAGGTAAACCGGCCGAATATGCCCCAAAATAATCACTTTTTCGCTTGTTTTGGACTCTTACGAAGGTCTCGTAAAGCAAAATAATAGAAAAAGTGGAATTTGACATTTTAGGGGATAGCCCTTGAAATAAGGTTTGCAACGCCGCTTGAATCGGCTAAATCGGATAAATAACCAAGAGGTTATGGCAAAAATAGTGGAACTGCGCAAAACGGGACCCGACGCAAAAACTATTTTGGCCATAACTTCTTCGTTACTCGCCCGATTCGGTCGATCTTTATGTCCACGGAATCCTTATCTAAAGGCCTAAGAGCCCTAATGATCGGAATTCCTGTCCATCGTGCCAAACAAATAGCTTCAATTTTAGGGCCGGTCCCTAGGGGTACCCCTAGGGGCATGGGCTATAAACTATTTTGGCCATAACTTCTTCGTTACTCGCCCGATTCGGTCGATCTTTATATCCACGAAATCTTTATCTAAAGGCCTAAGACACCTAATGATTGGAATTCCTGTCCATCCTGCCGAACAAAGAGCTTCAATTTTCGGGCCTGGTCCTAAGAGTACCCCTAGGGGCTCGGGGGCTGAAAAATCATTCGAAACGAAATGTTGATATTTTCACACATTAGCACATACACATGTATTTTGGCATTTTAAAGTGAGCTTGCGTAGTTCGAAGGCCCAGATCGCGGGTAAACCGGCCGAATATGCCCCAAAATAATCACTTTTTCGCTTGTTTTGGACTCTTACGAAGGTCTCGTAAAGCAAAATAATAGAAAAAGTGGAATTTGACATTTTAGGGGATAGCCCTTGAAATAAGGTTTGCAACGCATCTTAAATCGGCTAAATCGGATAAATAACCAAGAGGTTATGGCAAAAATAGTGGAACTGCGCAAAACGGGACCCGACGCAAAAACTATTTTGGCCATAACTTCTTCGTTACTCGCCCGATTCGATCGATCTTTATGTCCACGGAATCCTTATCTAAAGGCCTAAGAGCTCTAATGATCGGAATTCCTGTCCATCGTGCCAAACAAAGAGCTTCAATTTTCGGGCCTGGCCCTAGGGGTACCCCTAGGGGCATGGGCTAAAAACTATTTTGGCCATAACTTCTTCGGTAGTCGCCCGATTCGGTCGATCATTATGTCCACGGAATCCTTATCTAAAGGCCTAAGAGCCCTAACGATCGGAATTCCTATCCATCGTGCCAAACAAAGAGCTTCAATTTTAGTGCCGGGCCCTAGGGGTACCCCTAGGGGATCGGGGGCTGAAAAATCATTCGAAACGAAATGTTGATTTTTTCACACATTAGCACATACACATGTATTTTTGGCATTTTAAAGTGAGCTTGCGTAGTTCGAAGGCCCAAATCGCAGGTAAACCGGCCGAATATGCCCCAAAATAATCACTTTTTCGCTTGTTTTGGACTCTTACGAAGGTCTCGTAAAGCAAAATAATAGAAAAAGTGGAATTTGACATTTTAGGGGATAGCCCTTGAAATAAGGTTTGCAACGCCGCTTAAATCGGCTAAATCGGATAAATAACCAAGAGGTTATGGCAAAAATAGTGGAACTGCGCAAAACGGGACCCGACGCAAAAACTATTTTGGCCATAACTTCTTCGTTACTCGCCCGATTCGGTCGATCTTTATGTCCACGGAATCCTTATCTAAAGGCCTAAGAGCCCTACTGATCGGAATTCCTGTCCATCGTGCCAAACAAATAGCTTCAATTTTAGGGCCGGTCCCTAGGGGTACCCCTAGGGGCATGGGCTATAAACTATTTTGGCCATAACTTCTTCGTTACTCGCCCGATTCGGTCGATCTTTATATCCACGAAATCTTTATCTAAAGGCCTAAGACACCTAATGATTGGAATTCCTGTCCATCCTGCCGAACAAAGAGCTTCAATTTTCGGGCCTGGTCCTAGGAGTACCCCTAGGGGCTCGGGGGCTGAAAAATCATTCGAAACGAAATGTTGATTTTTTCACACATTAGCACATACACATGTATTTTGGCATTTTAAAGTGAGCTTGCGTAGTTCGAAGGCCCAGATCGCGGGTAAACCGGCCGAATATGCCCCAAAATAATCACTTTTTCGCTTGTTTTGGATTCTTACGAAGGTCTCGTAAAGCAAAATAATAGAAAAAGTGGAATTTGACATTTTAGGGGATAGCCCTTGAAATAAGGTTTGCAACGCATCTAAAATCGGCTAAATCGGATAAATAACCAAGAGGTTATGGCAAAAATAGTGGAACTGCGCAAAACGGGACCCGACGCAAAAACTATTTTGGCCATAACTTCTTCGTTACTCGCCCGATTCGATCGATCTTTATATCCACGGAATCCTTATCTAATGGCCTAAGAGCTCTAATGATCGGAATTCCTGTCCATCGTGCCAAACAAAGAGCTTCAATTTTCGGGCCTGGCCCTAGGGGTACCCCTAGGGGCATGGGCTAAAAACTATTTTGGCCATAACTTCTTCGGTAGTCGCCCGATTCGGTCGATCATTATGTCCACGGAATCCTTATCTAAAGGCCTAAGAGCCCTAACGATCGGAATTCCTATCCATCGTGCCAAACAAAGAGCTTCAATTTTAGTGCCGGGCCCTAGGGGTACCCCTAGGGGCTCGGGGGCTGAAAAATCATTCGAAACGAAATGTTGATTTTTTCACACATTAGCACATACACATGTATTTTTGGCATTTTAAAGTGAGCTTGCGTAGTTCGAAGGCCCAAATCGCAGGTAAACCGGCCGAATATGCCCCAAAATAATCACTTTTTCGCTTGTTTTGGACTCTTACGAAGGTCTCGTAAAGCAAAATAATAGAAAAAGTGGAATTTGACATTTTAGGGGATAGCCCTTGAAATAAGGTTTGCAACGCCGGCTAAATCGGATAAATAACCAAGAGGTTATGGCAAAAATAGTGGAACTGCGCAAAACGGGACCCGACGCAAAAACTATTTTGGCCATAACTTCTTCGTTACTCGCCCGATTCGGTCGATCTTTATGTCCACGGAATCCTTATCTAAACACCTAAGAGCCCTAATGAATGGAATTCCTGTCCATCGTGCCAAATAAAAAGCTTCAATTTTAGGGCCGGTTCCTAGGGGTACCCCTAGGGGCATGGGCTAAAAACTATTTTGGCCATAACTCATTCGTTACTCGCCGGATTCGGTCGATGTTTATGTCCATGAAATCCTTATCTAAAGGCCTAAGACACCTAATGATCGGAATTCCTGTCCATCCTGCCGAACAAAGAGCTTCAATTTTCGGGCCTGGTCCTAGGAGTACCCCTAGGGGCTCGGGGGCTGAAAAATCATTCGAAACGAAATGTTGATTTTTTCACACATTAGCACATACACATGTATTTTTGGCATTTTAAAGTGAGCTTGCGTAGTTCGAAGGCCCAAATCGCAGGTAAACCGGCCGAATATGCCCCAAAATAATCACTTTTTCGCTTGTTTTGGACTCTTACGAAGGTCTCGTAAAGCAAAATAATAGAAAAAGTGGAATTTGACATTTTAGGGGATAGCCCTTGAAATAAGGTTTGCAACGCCGCTTAAATCGGCTAAATCGGATAAATAACCAAGAGGTTATGGCAAAAATAGTGGAACTGCGCAAAACGGGACCCGACGCAAAAACTATTTTGGCCATAACTTCTTCGTTACTCGCCCGATTCGGTCGATCTTTATGTCCACGGAATCCTTATCTAAAGGCCTAAGAGCCCTAATGATCGGAATTCCTGTCCATCGTGCCAAACAAATAGCTTCAATTTTAGGGCCGGTCCCTAGGGGTACCTCTAGGGGCATGGGCTATAAACTATTTTGGCCATAACTTCTTCGTTACTCGCCCGATTCGGTCGATCTTTATATCCACGAAATCTTTATCTAAAGGCCTAAGACACCTAATGATTGGAATTCCTGTCCATCCTGCCGAACAAAGAGCTTCAATTTTCGGGTCTGGTCCTAGGAGTACCCCTAGGGGCTCGGGGGCTGAAAAATCATTCGAAACGAAATGTTGATTTTTTCACACATTAGCACATACACATGTATTTTGGCATTTTAAAGTGAGCTTGCGTAGTTCGAAGGCCCAGATCGCGGGTAAACCGGCCGAATAAGCCCCAAAATAATCACTTTTTCGCTTGTTTTGGACTCTTACGAAGGTCTCGTAAAGCAAAATAATAGAAAAAGTGGAATTTGACATTTTAGGGGATAGCCCTTGAAATAAGGTTTGCAACGCATCTTAAATCGGCTAAATCGGATAAATAACCAAGAGGTTATGGCAAAAATAGTGGAACTGCGCAAAACGGGACCCGACGCAAAAACTATTTTGGCCATAACTTCTTCGTTACTCGCCCGATTCGATCGATCTTTATGTCCACGGAATCCTTATCTAAAGGCCTAAGAGCTCTAATGATCGGAATTCCTGTCCATCGTGCCAAACAAAGAGCTTCAATTTTCGGGCCTGGCCCTAGGGGTACCCCTAGGGGCATGGGCTAAAAACTATTTTGGCCATAACTTCTTCGGTAGTCGCCCGATTCGGTCGATCATTATGTCCACGGAATCCTTATCTAAAGGCCTAAGAGCCCTAACGATCGGAATTCCTATCCATCGTGCCAAACAAAGAGCTTCAATTTTAGTGCCGGGCCCTAGGGGTACCCCTAGGGGCTTGGGCTAAAAACTATTTTGACCATAACTTCTTCATTACTCGCCCGATTCGGTCGATCTTTATGTCTACGAAATCCTTATCTAAAGGCCTAAGACACCTAATAATCGGAATTCCTGTCCATCCTGCCGAACAAAGAGCTTCAATTTTCGGGCCGGGCCCCAGGGTTACCCCTAGGGGCTCAGGGGCTGAAAAATCATTCGAAACGAAATGTTGATTTTTTTCACATATTAGCACACACACATGTATTTTTGGCATTTTAAAGTGAGCTTGCGTAGTTCGAAGGCCCAGATCGCTGGTAAATCGGCCGAATACGCCCCAAAATAGTCACTTTTTCGATTGTTTTGGACTCTCACGAAGGTCTCGTAAAGGAAAATATTAGGAAAGTGGATTTTGACTTTTTAGGGGATAACCCTTGAAATAAGGTTTCCAACGCCGCTTAAATCGGCCAAATTGGATAAATAACCGGCTAAGACCCCTAATGATCGAAATTCCTGACCATCGTGCTAAACAAAGTGCTTCAATTTTCGGGCCGGGCCCTAGGGGTACCCCTAGGGGCATGAGCTAAAAACTATTTTGGCCAAACAAAGAGCTTCAATTTTCGGGCCGGGCACTAGGGGTACCCCTAGGGGCATAGGCTAAAAACTATTTTGGCCATAACTTCTTCGTTACTCGCCCGATTCGGTCGATAGTTATGTCCACGAAATACTTATCTAAAGGCCTAAGACACCTAATGATCGGAATTCCTGTCCATCCTGCCGAACAAAGAGCTTCAATTTTCGGGCCGGGCCCCAGGGGTACCCTAGGGGCTCGAGGGCTGAACTTTATGTCCACGAAATCCTTATCTAAAGGCCTAAGACACCTAATGATTGGAATCCCTGTCCATCCTGCCGAACAAAGAGCTTCAATTTTCGGGCCTCGTCCTAGGAGTACCCCTAGGGGCCCGGGGGCTGAAAAATCATTCGAAACGAAATGTTGATTTTTTCACACATTAGCAGATACACATGTATTTTTGGCATTTTAAAGTGAGCTTGCGTAGTTCGATGGCCCAGATCGCGGGTAAACCAGCCGAATATGCCCCAAAATAATCACTTTTTCGCTTGTTGTGGACTCTTACGAAGGTCTCGTAAAGCAAAATAATAGAAAAAGTGGAATTTGACTTTTTAGGGGATAGCCCTTGAAATAAGGTTTGCAACGCCGATTAAATCGTCTAAATCGGATAAATAACCAAGAGATTATGGCAAAAATAGTGGAACTGCGCAAAACGGGAACCGACGCAAAAACTCTTTTGGCCATAACTACTTCGTTACTCGCCCGATTCGGTCGATCTTTATGTCCACGGAATCCTTATCTAAAGGCCTAAGAGCCCTAATGATCGGAATTCCTGTCCATCGTGTCAAACAAAGAGCTTCAATTTTCGGGCCTGGCCCTAGGCCCTAGGGGCATGGGCTAAAAACTATTTTGGCCATAACTTCTTCGTTAGTCGCCCGATTCGGTCGATCTTTATGTCCACGGAATCCTTATCTAAAGGCCTAAGAGCCCTAACGATCGGAATTCCTGTCCATCGTGCCAAACAAAGAGCTTCAATTTTAGGGCCGGGCCCTAGGGGTACCCCTAGGGGCATGGGCTAAAAACTATTTTGGCCATAACTTCTTCGTTACTCGCCCGATTCAGTCGATCTTTATGTCCACGAAATCCTTATCTAAAGGCCTAAGACACCTAATGATCGGAATTCCTGTCCATCATGCCGAACAAAGAGCTTCAATTTTCGGGCCGGGCCCCAGGGGGTACCCTAGGGGCTCGAGGGCTGAAAAATCATTCGAAACGAAATGTTGATTTTTTTTCA
The DNA here is from genome assembly GCA_029490685.1 of Schizonepeta tenuifolia. NCBI lineage: Eukaryota > Viridiplantae > Streptophyta > Magnoliopsida > Lamiales > Lamiaceae > Schizonepeta > Schizonepeta tenuifolia. Next base: position 129,374,858 of record CM055956.1, read on the forward strand.
CACATTAGCACATACACATGTATTTTTGGCATTTTAAAGTGAGCTTGCGTAGTTCGAAGGCCCAGATCGCTGGTAAATCGGCCGAATACGCCCCAAAATAGTCACTTTTTCTATTGTTTTGGACTCTCACGAAGGTCTCGTAAAGGAAAATAATAGGAAAAGTAGATTTTGACTTTTTAGGGGATATCCCTTGAAATAAGGTTTGCAACGTCGTTTTAATCGGCCAAATCGGATAAATAACCAAGAGGTTATGGCAAAAATAGTGGAACTGCGCAAAACGGGACCCGACGCAAAAACTATTTTGGCTATAACTTCTTCGTTACTCGCCCGATTCGGTCGATTTTTATGTCCACGGAATCCTTATTTAATGGCTTAAGACCCCTAACGATCGGAATTCCTGTCCATAGTGCCAAACAAAGAGCTTCAATTTTCGGGCCGGGCACTAGGGGTACCCCTAGGGGCATGGGCTAAAAACTATTTTGGCCATAACTTCTTTGTTACTCGCCCGATTCGGTCGATCTTTATGTCCACGGAATCCTTATCTAAAGGCCTAAGACTCTTAATGATCGGAATTCCTGTCCATCCTACCGAACAAAAAGCTTCAATTTTCGGGCCGGGCCATAAGGGTACTCCTAGGGGCTCGGGGGCTGAAAAATCATTCGAAACGAAATGTTGATTTTTTCACACATTAGCACATACACATGTATTTTTGGCATTTTAAAGTGAGCTTGCGTAGTTCGAAGGCCCAGATCGCGGGTAAATCGGCCGAATATGCCCAAAAATAATCACTTTTTCGCTTGTTTTGGACTCTCACGAAGGTCTCGTAAAGCAAAATAATAGAAAAGTGGAATTTGACTTTCTAGGGGATAGCGCTTGAAATAACGTTTCCAACGCTGCTTGAATCGGCCAAATCGGATAAATAACCAAGAAGTTATGACAAAAATAGTGGAACTGCGCTAAACGGGACCCGACGCAAAACCTATTTTGGACATAACTTCTTCGTTACTCGCCCGATTCGGTCGATCTTTATGTTCACGGAATCCTTATCTAAAGGCCTAGGACCCCTAATGATCGGAATTCCTGTCCATCCTGCCAAACAAAGAGTTTCAATTTTCGGGCCGGGCCCTAGGGGTACCACCTAGGGTCTCGGGAGCTGAAAAATCATTCGAAACGAAATGTTGATTTTTTCACACATTAGCACATGCACATGTATTTATGGCATTTTAACGTAAGCTTGCGTAGTTCGAAGCCTCAGATCGCGGGTAAATCGGCCGAATACACCCAAAATAGTCACTTTTTCGCTTGTATTGGACTCACGAAGGTCTCGTAAAGCAAAATAATAGGAAAAGTGGATTTTGACTTTTTAGGGGATAGCCTTTGAAATAAGGTTTCTAACGCCGCTTAAATCGGCTAAATCGGATAAATAACCAAGAGGTTATGGCAAAAATAGTGGAATTGCGCAAAACGGGACCCGACGCAAAAACTATTTTAGCCATAACTTCTTCGTTACTCGCCCGATTCGGTCGATCTTTATGTCTATAGAATCCTTATCTAAAGGCCTAAGACCCCTAATGATCGGAATTCCTGTCCATCCTACTGAACAAAGGGCTTCAATTTTCGGGTCGGGCCCTAGGGGTACCCCTAGGGGCTCGTGGGCTGAAAAATCATTCGAAACGAAATGTTGACTTTTTCACACATTAGCACATACACATGTATTTTTGGCATTTTAAAGTGAGCTTGCGTAGTTCGAAGGCCCAGATCGCGGGTCAATCGGCCGAATACGCCCCAAAATAATCACTTTTTCGATTGTTTTGAACTCTCACGAAGGTCTCATAAAGGAAAATAATAGGAAAATTGGATTTTGACTTTTTAGGGGATAGCCCTAGAAATAAGGTTTGCAACTCCGCTTAAATCGACCAAATCGGATAAATAACTAAGAGGTTATGGCCAAAATAGTGGAACTGCGCAAAACGGGACCCGACGCAAAAACTATTTTGGCTATAACTTCTTCGTTACTCGCCCGATTCGGTCGATTTTTATGTCTACGGAATCCTTATCTAAAGGCCTAAGACCCCTAACGATCGGAATTCCTGTCCGTCGTGCCAAACAAAGAGCTTCAATTTTCGGACCGGGCACTAGGGGTACCCCTAGGGGCTTGGGCTAAAAACTATTTTGGCCATAACTTTTTCGTTACTCGCCCGATTCGGTCGATATTTATGTCCACGAAATCCTTATCTAAAGGCCTAAGACCCCTAATGATCGGAATTCCTGTCTATCTTGCCGAACAAAGAGCTTCAATTTTCAGGCCAGGCCCTAGGGGTACCCTAGGGGCTCAGGGGCTGAAAAATCATTCGGAACGAAATGTTGATTTTTTCACACATTAGCACATACACATGTATTTTTGGCATTTTAACGTAAGCTTGCGTAGTTCGAAGGCCCAGATCGCGGGTAAATCGGCAAAATACGCCCCAAAATAGTCACTTTTTCGCTTGTATTAGACTCACGAAGGTCTCGTAAAGCAAAATAATAGGAAAAGTGGATTTTGACTTTTTAGTGGATAGCCCTTGAAATAAGGTTTCCAACGTCGCTTAAATCGGCCAAATCGGATAAATAACCAAGAGGTTATAGCAAAAATAATGGAACTGCGCAAAACGGGACCCGACGCAAAAACTATTTTGGCCATAACTTCTTCGTTACTCGTCCGATTCGGTAGATCTTTATGTCCATAGAATCCTTATCTAAAGGCCTAAGACCCCTAATGATAGGAATTCCTGTCCATCCTACCGAACAATGACATTCAATTTTCGGGCCGGGCCCTAGGGGCTCGTGGGCTAAAAAATCATTCGAAACGAAATGTTGATATTTTCACACATTAGCATATACACATGTATTTTTGGCATTTTAAAGTGAGCTTGCGTAGTTGAAGGCCCAGATCGAGGGTAAATCGGCCGAATATACCCCAAAATAGATACTTTTTCGCTTGTTTTGGACTCTCACGAAGGTCTCGTAAAGCAAAATAATAGGAAAAGTAGATTTTGACTTATTAGGGAATAGCCCTTGAAATAAGGTTTCCAACGCCTCTTGAATCGGCCAAATCGGATAAATAACCAAGAGGTGATGTCAAAAATAGTAGAACTGCGCAAAACGGGACCCGCCGCAAAAACTATTTTGCCAATAACTTTTTCGTTACTCGCCCGATTCGGTCGAGCTTTATGTCCACGGAATCCTTATCTAAAGGCCTAAGACCCCTAACGATCGGAATTCCTATCCATCGTACCAAACAAAAAGCTTCAATTTTAGGGCCGGGCCCTAGGGGTACCCCTAGGGCATGGGCTAGAAACTATTTTGGCTATAACTTCTTCGTTACTCGCCCGATTAGGTCGATCTTTATGTCTACGAAATCCTTATCTAAAGGCCTAAGACACCTAATGATCGGAATTCCTGTCCATCCTGCCGAACAAAGAGCTTCAATTTTCGGGCCTGGTCCTAGGAGTACCCCTAGGGGCTCGAGGGCTGAAAAATCATTCGAAACGAAATGTTGATTTTTCACACATTAGCACATACACATGTATTTTTGGCATTTTAAAGTGAGGTTGCGTAGTTCGAAGGCCCAGATCGCGGGTAAATCGGCCGAATATGCCCCAAAATAATCACTTTTTCGCTTGTTTTGGACTCTCACGAAGGTCTCGTAAAACAAAATAATAGAAAAAGTGGAATTTGACTTTTTAGGGGATATCCCTTGAAATAAGGTTTGCAACGGTTTTAATCGGCCAAATCGGATAAATAACCAAGAGGTTATGGCAAAAATAGTGGAACTGCGCAAAACGGGACCCGGCGCAAAAACTATTTTAGCTATAACTTCTTCGTTACTCTCCCGATTCGGTCTATCTTTTTGTCCACGGAATCCTTATCTAAGGGCCTAAGACCCATAACGTTCGGAATTCCCGTCCATCGTGCCAAACAAAGCGCTTCAATTTTCGGGCCGGTCCCTAGGGGTACCCCTAGGAGCATGGGCTAAAAACTATTTTGGCCATAACTTCTTCGTTACTCGCCCGATTCGGTCGATCTTTATGTTCACGGAATCTTTATCTAAAGGCCTAAGACCCCTAATGATCGGAATTCCTGTCCATCCTGCCGAACAAAGAGTTTCAATTTTCGGGCCGGGCCCTAGGGGTACCCCTTAGGGTCTCGGGAGCTGAAAAATCATTCGAAACGAAATATTGATTTTTTCACACATTAGCACATACACATGTATTTTTGGCATTTTAACGTAAGCTTGCATAGTTCGAAGGCCCAGATCGCGGGTAAATCGGCAAAATACGCCCCAAAATAGTCACTTTTTCGCTTGTATTGGACTCACGAAGGTCTCGTAAAGCAAAATAATAGGAAAATTGGATTTTGACTTTTTAGGGGATAGCCCTTGAAATAAGGTTTCCAACGTCGCTTAAATCGGCCAAATCGAATAAATAACCAAGAGGTTATAGCAAAAATAGTGGAACTGCGCAAAACGGGACCCGACGCAAATACTATTTTGGCCATAACTTCTTTGTTACTCGTCCGATTCGGTAGATCTTTATGTTCATTGAATCCTTATCTATAGGCCTACGACCCCTAATGATAGGAATTCCTGTCCATCCAGCCGAACAAAGAGCTTCAAGGGCCCCAGGGGTACCCCTAGGGGCTCGAGGGCTGAAAAATCATTCGAACGAAATGTTGATTTTTTCACATATTAGCACATACACATGTATTTTTGGCATTTTAAAGTGAGCTTGCGTAGTTCGAAGGCCCAGATCGAGGGTAAATCGGCCGAATATGCCCCAAAATAGATACTTTTTCGCTTGTTTTGGACTCTCACGAAGGTCTCGTAAAGCAAAATAATAAGAAAAGTGGATTTTGACTTATTAGGGGATAGCCCTTGAAATAAGGTTTCCAACGCCGCTTGAATCGGCCAAATCGGATAAATAACCAAGAGGTTTTCTCAAAAATAGTGGAACTGCGCAAAACGGGACCCGACGCAAAACTATTTTGCCAATAACTTCTTCGTTACTCGCCCGATTCGGTCGATCTTTATGTCCACGGAATCCTTATCTAAAGGCCTAAGACCCCTAACGATCGGAATTCCCGTCCATCGTGCCAAACAAAGAGCTTCAATTTTAGGGCCGGGCCTAAGGGTACCCCTAGGGGCATGGGCTAAAAACTATTTTGGCCATAACTTCTTCGTTACTCGCCCGATTCGGTCGATCTTTATGTTCACGGAATCTTTATCTAAAGGCCTAAGACCCCTAATGATCGGAATTCCTGTCCATCCTGCCGAACAAAGAGTTTCAATTTTCGGGCCGGGCCCTAGGGGTACCCCTTAGGGTCTCGGGAGCTGAAAAATCATTCGAAACGAAATATTGATTTTTTCACACATTAGCACATACACATGTATTTTTGGCATTTTAACGTAAGCTTGCGTAGTTCGAAGGCCCAGATCGCGGGTAAATCGGCAAAATACGCCCCAAAATAGTCACTTTTTCGCTTGTATTGGACTCACGAAGGTCTCGTAAAGCAAAATAATAGGAAAATTGGATTTTGACTTTTTAGGGGATAGCCCTTGAAATAAGGTTTCCAACGTCGCTTAAATCGGCCAAATCGAATAAATAACCAAGAGGTTATAGCAAAAATAGTGGAACTGCGCAAAACGGGACCCGACGCAAATACTATTTTGGCCATAACTTCTTTGTTACTCGTCTGATTCGGTAGATCTTTATGTTCATTGAATCCTTATCTATAGGCCTACGACCCCTAATGATAGGAATTCCTGTCCATCCAGCCGAACAAAGAGCTTCAAGGGCCCCAGGGGTACCCCTAGGGGCTCGAGGGCTGAAAAATCATTCGAACGAAATGTTGATTTTTTCACATATTAGCACATACACATGTATTTTTGGCATTTTAAAGTGAGCTTGCGTAGTTCGAAAGCCCAGATCGAGGGTAAATCGGCCGAATATGCCCCAAAATAGATACTTTTTCGCTTGTTTTGGACTCTCACGAAGGTCTCGTAAAGCAAAATAATAAGAAAAGTGGATTTTGACTTATTAGGGGATAGCTCTTGAAATAAGGTTTCCAACGCCGCTTGAATCGGCCAAATCGGATAAATAACCAAGAGGTTTTCTCAAAAATAGTGGAACTGCGCAAAACGGGACCCGACGCAAAACTATTTTGCCAATAACTTCTTCGTTACTCGCCCGATTCGGTCGATCTTTATGTCCACGGAATCCTTATCTAAAGGCCTAAGACCCCTAACGATCGGAATTCCCGTCCATCGTGCCAAACAAAGAGCTTCAATTTTAGGGCCGGGCCTAAGGGGGTACCCCTAGGGGCATGGGCTAAAAACTATTTTGGCCATAACTTCTTCGTTACTCGCCCGATTCGGTCGATCTTTATGTCCACGAAATCCTTATCTAAAGGCCTAAGACACCTAATGATCGGAATTACTGTCCATCCTGCCGAATAAAGAGCTTCAATTTTTGGGCCTGGTCCTAGGGGTACGCCTATGGGCTCGGGGGTTGAAAAATCATTCGAAACGAAATGTTGATTTTTTCACACATTAGCACATACACATGTATTTTTGGCATTTTAAAGTGAGCTTGCGTAGTTCGAAATCCCAGATCGCCGGTAAATCGGCCGAATATGCCCCAAAATAATCACTTTTTCGCTTGTTTTGGACTCTCACGAAGTTCTAGTAAAGCAAAATAATAGAAAAAGTGGAATTTTACTTTTTAGGGGATAGCTCTTGAAATAAGGTTTCCAACACCGCTTGAATCGACCAAATCAGATAAATAACCAAGAAGTTATGGCAAAAATAGTGAAACTGCGTAAAACGGGAACCGACGCAAAAACTATTTTGGCCATAACTTCTTCGTTTTTCGCTCGATTCGGTCGATCTTTATGTCCACGGAATCCTTATCAAATGGCCTAATACCCCTCATGATCAGAATTTTGGTCCATCGTGCCGAACGAAAAGTTCCAATTTTTGGGCCGGGCCCTAGGGGTACCCCTTGGGGCCTGGGCTAAAAACTATTTTGGCCATAACTTCTTCGTTATTTGCCCGATTCTGTCTATCTTTATGTCCACGGAATACTTATCTAAAGACCTAAGACCCCTAATGATCTGAATTCCTGTCCATCATGCCGAACAAAGAGCTTTAATTTTCGGGCCGGGCCCTAGGGGTACCCCTAGGGGCTCGGGGGCTGAAAAATCATTCGAAACGAAATGTTGATTTTTTCACACATTAGCACATACACATGTATTTTTCGCATTTTAAAGTGAGCTTGCGTAGTTCGAAGGCCCAGATCGCGGGTAAATCGGCCGAATACTCCCCAAAATAGTCACTTTTTCGATTGTTTTGGACTCTCACGAAGGTCTTGTAAAGGAAACTAATAGGAAAAGTGGATTTTGACCTTTTAGGGGATAGCCCTTGACATAAGGTTTCCAACACCGCTTGAATCGGCCAAATCGGATAAACAACCAAGAGGTTATGGCAAAAATAGTGGGACTGCGCAAAACGGGACCTGACGCAAAAACTATTTTGGCTATAACTTCTTCGTTACTTGCCCGATTCAGTCGATCTTTATATCCACGGAATCCTTATCTAAAGGCCTAAGACCCCTAATAAAGAGCTTCAATTTTCGGATCGAGCCCTAGTTGTACCCGTAGGGGCTCGGGAGCTGAAAAATCATTCGAAATGAAATGTTAATTTTTTCACACATTAGCACATACACATGTATTTTTGGCATTTTAAAGTGAGCTTGCGTAGTTCGAAGGCCCAGATCGAGGGTAAATCGGCTGAATATGCCCCAAAATAGATATTTTTTCGCTTGTTTTGCACTCTCACGAAGGTCTCGTAAAGCAAAATAATAGGAAAAGTGGATTTTGACTTATTAGGGGATAGCCCTTGAAATAAGGTTTCCAACGCCGCTTGAATCGGCCAAATCGGATAAATAACCAAGAGGTTATGGCAAAAATAGTGGAACTGCGCAAAACGGGACCCGACGCAAAAACTATTTTGCCAATAACTTCTTCGTTACTCGCCCGATTCGGTCGATCTTTATGTCCACGGAATCCTTATCTAAAGGCCTAAGACCCCTAACGATCGGAATTCCTGTCCACCGTGCCAAACAAAGAGCTTCAATTTTAGGACCGGGCCCTAGGGGTACCCCTAGGGTCATGGGCTAAAAACTATTTTGGCCATAACTTCTTCGTTACTCGCCCGATTCGGTCGATCTTTATGTCCACGAAATCCTTATCTAAAGGCCTAAGAAACCTAATGATCGGAATTCCTGTCCATCCTGCCGAACAAAGAGCTTCAATTTTCGGGCCTGGTCCTAGGGGTACCTCTAGGGTCTTGAGAGCTGAAAAATCATTCGAAATGAAATGTTGATTTTCTCACACATTAGCACATACACATGTATTTTTGGCATTTTAAAGTGAGCTTGCGTAGTTCGAAGGCCCAGATCGCGGGTAAATCGGCCGAATATACCCCAAAATAATAACTTTTTCGCTTGTTTTGGACTCTCACGAAGGTCTCGTAAAGCAAAATAATATGAAAAATGGATTTTGACTTTCCAACGCCGCTTGAATCGGCCAAATCGGATAAATAACCAAGAAGTTATGGCAAAAATAGTGGAACTGCGCAAAACGGGACCCGACGCAAAAACTATTTTGGCCATAACTTCTTCGTTTCTCGCCCGATTCGGTTGATCTTTATGTCTACGGAATCCTTATCTAATGACCTAATACCCCTCATGATCGGAATTTTGGTCCATCATGCCGAACAAAAGGTTCCAATTTTTGGGCCGGGCCCTAGAGTACCCCTAGGTGCCTGGGCTAAAAATTATTTTGGCCATAACTTCTTCGTTACTCGCCCGATTCGGTCGATCTTTATGTCCACGGAATCCTTATCTAAAGGCCTAAGACCCTTAATGATCGGAATTCCTGTCCATCGTGCCAACCAAAGAGCTTCAATTTTCGGGCCGGGCCCTAGGGGTACCCTTAGGGGCATGAGCTAAAAACTATTTTGGCCACAACTTCTTCGTTACTCGCCCGATTCGGTCGATCTTTATGTTCACGGAATCCTTATTTAAAGGCCTAAGACCCCTAATGATCGAAATTCCTGTCCATCCTTCCGAACAAAGATCTTCAATTTTCGGGCCGGGCCCTATGTGTACCCCTAGGGTCTTGGGAGCTGAAAAATCATTCGAAACGAAATTTTAATTTTTTCACACATTAGCACATACACATGTATTTATGGCATTTTAAAGTGAGTTTGCGTAGTTTGAAGGCCCAGATCACGGGTAAATCGGCCGAATACGCCCCAAAATAGTCACTTTTTCGCTTGTTTTGGACTCTCACGAAGGTCTCGTAAAACAAAATAATATGAAAAATTTATTTTGACTTTTTATGGGATAGTCCTTGAAATAAGGTTTCCAACGCCGCTTGAATTGACCAAATCGAATAAATAACAAAGAAGTTATGGCAAAAATAGTGTAACTGCGCAAAACGGGACCCGACGCAAAAAACTAGTTTGGCCATAACTTCTTCGATTCTTGCCCGATTCGGTCGATCTTTATGTCCACGGAATCCTTATCTAATTGCCTAATACTACTCATGATCGGAATTACGGTCCATCGTGCCGAACGAAAAGTTCCAATTTTTGGGCCGGGCCCTAGTGGTACGTACCCCTTGGGGCCTGGGCTAAAAACTATTTTGGCCATAACTTCTTCGTTACTCGCCCGATTCTGTCTATCATTATGTCCACGAAATACTTATCTAAAGACCTAAGACCCCTAATGATCTGAATTCCTGTCCATCATGCCGAACAAAGAGCTTCAATTTTCGGGTCGGGCCCTAGGGGTACACCCCTAGGGGCATGAGCTAAAAACTATTTTGGCCATAACTTCTTCGTTACTCGCCCGATTCGGTCGATCTTTATGTTCACGGAATCCTTATCTAAAGGCCTAAGACCCCTAATGATCGGAATTCTTGTCCGTCCTGCCGAACAAAGAGCTTTAATTTTCGGACCGGGCCCTAGGGGTACCCCTAGGGTCTCGGGGACTGAAAAATCATTCGAAACGAAATGTTGATTTTTTCACACATTAGCACATACACATGTATTTTTGGCATTTTAAAGTGAGCTTGCGTAATTCGAAGGCCCATATCGCGGGTAAATCGGCCGAATATGCCCCAAAATAATCACTTTTTCGCTTGTTTTGGACTCTCACGAAGGTCTCGCAAAGCAAAATAATATGAAAAATGGATTTTGACTTTTTAGGGGATAGTCCTTGATATTAGTTTTCCAACGCCGCTTAAATCGGCCAAATCTGATAAATAACCAAGAAGTTATGACAAAAATAGTGGAACTGCGCAAAACGGGACCCGACGCAAAAACTATTTCGGCCATAACTTCTTCGTTTCTCGCCCGATTCGGTTGATCTTTATGTCTAAGGAATCCTTATCTAATGACCTTATACCGCTCATGATCGGAATTTCGGTCCATCATGCCAAACAAAACGTTCCAATTTTTGGGCCGGACCCTAGGGTACCCCTAGGGGCCTGGGCTAAAAACTATTTTGGCCATAACTTCTTCGTTACTCGTCCGATTCAGTCGATCTTTATGTCCACGGAATCCTTATCTAAAGGTCTAAGACCCCTTATGATCGGAATTCCTGTCCATCGTGCTGAACAAAAAGTTTCAATTTTTGGGCCGGACTCTAGGGGTACCCCTAGAGGCATGGGCTAAAAACTATTTTGGCCATAACTTCTTCGTTACTCATCCAATTCGGTCGATTTTTATGTCCACGGAATCCTTATCTAAAGGCCTAAGACCCCTAATGATCAGAATTCCGGTCCATCGTGCCAAACAAAGAGCTTCAATTTTCGGGCCGGGCCTTAGGGGTACCCATAGAGGCATGAGCTAAAAACTATTTTGGCCATAACTTCTTCGTTACTCGCCCGATTCGGTCAATCTTTATGTTCATGGAATCCTAATCTAAAGGCCTAAAACCCCTAATGATCGGAATTCTTGTCCATCCTGCCGAAAAAGAGCTTCAATTTTCGGACCGGGCCCTAGGGGTACCCCTAGGGTCTCGGGAGCTTAAAAATCATTCGAAACGAAATGTTAATTTTCTCACACATTAGCACATACACATGTATTTATGGCATTTAAAGTGAGTTTGCGTAGTTTGAAGGCCCAGATCGCGAGTAAATCGGCCGAATACGTCCCAAAATAGTCACTTTTTCGCTTGTTTTGGACTCTCACGAAGGTCTCGTAAAGCAAAATAATATGAAAAATGGATTTTGACTTTTTAGGGGATAGTCCTTGAAACTAGTTTTCCAACGCCGCTTGAATCGGCCAAATCTGATAAATAACCAAGAAGTTATGACAAAAATAGTGGAACTGCGCAAAACGGGACCCGACGCAAAAACTATTTTGGCCATAACTTATTCGTTTCTCGCCCGATTCGGTTGATCTTTATGTCTACGGAATCCTTATCTAATGACCTTATACCCTTCATGATCGGAATTTCGGTCCATCATGCCGAACAAAACGTTCCAATTTTTGGGCCGGACCCTAGGGTACCCCTAGGGGCCTGGGCTAAAAACTATTTTGGCCATAACTTCTTCGTTACTCGCCCGATTCAGTCGATCTTTATGTCCACGGAATCCTTATCTAAAGGCCTAAGACCCCCTATGATCGGAATTCCTGTCCATCGTGCTGAACAAAAAGTTTCAATTTTTGGGTCGGGCTCTAGGGGTACCCCTAGGGGTATGGGCTAAAAACTATTTTGGCCATAACTTCTTCGTTACTCGTCCAATTTGGTCGATCTTTATGTCCACGGAATCCTTATCTAAAGGCCTAAGACCCCCTATGATCGGAATTCCTGTCCATCGTGCTGAACAAAAAGTTTCAATTTTTGGGCCGGGCCCTAGGGGTACCCCTAGGGGCATGGGCTAAAAATTATTTTGGCAATAACTTCTTCGTTACTCGCCCGATTCGGTCGATCTTTATGTCCACATAATCTTTATCTAAAGGCCCAAGACCCCTAATGATTGGAATTCCTGTCCATCGTGCGGAACAAAGTGCTTCAATTTTCGGGCCGGGCCCTAGGGGTACCCTTAGGGGCTCGGGGGCTGAAAAATCATCCGAAAAGAAATGTTGATTTTTTCACACATTAGCACATACCCATGTATTTATGTCATTTTAAGGTGAGCTTGCGTAATTTAAAGGCCCAGATCACGGGTAAATCAGCCGAATACGCCCCAAAATAGTCACTTTTTCGCTTGTTTTGGACTCTCACGAAGTTCTCGTAACAAAAAATAATAGAAAAAGTTGATTTTGACTTTTTGGGGGATAACCCTTGGAATAAGGTTTCTAACGCCGCTTGAATCGGCCAAATCGGACAAACTGCCTAGAAGTTATGTCAAAAATAGTGGAACTGCGGAAAACGGGACCCGACGCAAAAACTATTTTAGCCATAACTTCTTCGTTTCTCGCCCGATTCGGTCGATCTTTATGTCCACGGAATCCTTATCTAATGGCCCAAGACCGCTCATGATTGGAATTCCTATCCATCATGCTGAACAAAGAGCTCCAATTTTTGGGCTGGGCCCTAGGGGTACCCCTAGAGGCCTGGGTTAAAAACTATTTTGGCAATAACTTCTTCGTTACTCGTCCAATTCGGTCGATCTTTATGTCCACGGAATCCTTATCTAAAGGCCTAAAGCCCCATATGATCGGAATTCCTGTCCATCGTGCTGAACAAAAAGTTTCAATTTTTGGGCCGGGCCCTAGGGGTACCCCTAGCAGAAATGAGTGAAAATAGGAAATCGACCTTATCGCGCTACAATCAAGATTTTGACCTTCCCTACACGTGGGCCTTTGAATAAGGATTCCAACGCAACTTAAATCGCCTTAATCGGACGAGTAACGAAAAAGATATGGCCAAAATAGTGGATGGCATAAAATTGCTCCGCGGCGACGCAATCGCGCTTCCTCCGTTTGGCCTCTTTTGGGCTACTTGGCCACTGTATGGACCATAACTCACTCGCTATTGGGCCAATTCGCACGATTCTTATGTCGTTGGAAAGCTCATTCAGAACGCTAAGCCTAGGAGTTGCTAAATCCAAGTCAACTACCATTTATCGGGTCAAAATTATTGACGGATGGCGTGATCCTTTCGACAGTCCCCGCAGCACAGGTCATTGTGAGGGCCATATCTCACTCATTACTTACCCGATTCGCTCGATTCTTGCACCACTGGAAAGCTCATTCAGAGACCTATGACCTTATGTGAAGATGATTTGATAATTTTCAATTTTGTCCGGCCGAAAATATGGAGGATTTCTAGAATCGGTTTATTTCGCGCTATTTTTCACCAAATCTCCCTCGTTACAAGTCCGAATCAATCAATTACTTTTCCGTTGTAATTTTAATACATGGGGAAATGGATGATGAAGTTTTCACCGCGTTTCGAGTCGGGTCAAAAAATCGAGATTTTTCCTAGGGGTACCCCTAGCAGAAATGAGTGAAAATAGGAAATCGACCTTATCGAGCTTCAATCAAGATTTTGACCTTCCCTACACGTGGGCCTTTGAATAAGGATTCCAACGCAACTTGAATCGCTTTAATCAGACGAGTAACGAAAAAGATATGGCCAAAATAGTGGATGGCATAAAACTGCTCCGCGGCGACGCAATCGCGCTGCCTCCGTTTGCCCTCTTTTGGATTACTTGGCCACTGTATGGACCATAACTCACTCGCTATTGGGCCGATTCGCACGATTCTTATGTCGTTGGAAAGCTCATTCAGAAGTCTAAGCCTAGGAGTTGCTAAATCCAAGACAACTACCATTTATCGGGTCAAAATTATTGACAGATGGCGTGATCCTTTCGACACTCCCCGCAGCACAAATCATTGTGAGGGCCATATCTCACTCATTACTTACCCGATTCGCTCGATTCTTGCTCCACTGGAAAGCTCATTCAGAGACCTATGACCTTGTGTGAAGACGATTTGATAATTTTCAATTTTGTCCGGCCGAAAATATGGAGGATTTCTAGAATCGGTTTATTTCGCGCTATTTTTCACCAAATCTCCCTCGTTACAAGTCCGAATCAATCAATTACTTTTCCGTTGTAATGTTAATACATGGGGAAATGGATGATGAAGTTTTCACCGCGTTTTGAGTCAGGTCAAAAAATCGAGATTTTTCCTAGGGGTACCCCTAGCAGAAATGAGTGAAAATAGGAAATCGACCTTATCGAGCTCCAATCAAGATTTTGACCTTCCCTACACGTGGGCCTTTGAATAAGGATTCCAACGCAACTTGAATCGCTTTAATCAGACGAGTAACGAAAAAGATATGGTCAAAATAGTGGATGGCATAAAACTGCTCCGCGGCGACGCAATCGCGCTGCCTCCGTTTGGCCTCTTTTGGGTTACTTGGCCACTGTATGGACCATAACTCACTCGCTATTGGGCCGATTTGCACGATTCTTATGTCGTTGGAAAGCTCATTCAGAAGGCTAAGCCTAGGAGTTGCTAAATCCAAGACAACTACCATTTATCGGGTCAAAATTATTGACGGATGGCGTGATCCTTTCGACACTCCCTGCAGCACATGTCATTGTGAGGGCCATCTCTCACTCATTACTTACCCGATTCGCTCGATTCTTGCTCCACTTGAAAGCTCATTCAGAGACCTATGACCTTGTGTGAAGACGATTTGATAATTTTCAATTTTGTCTGGCCGAAAATATGGAGGATTTCTAGAATCGGTTTATTTCGCGCTATTTTTCACCAAATCTCCCTCGTTACAAGTCCGAATCAATCAATTACTTTTCCGTTGTAATGTTAATACATGGGGAAATGGATGATGAAGTTTTCACCGCGTTTTGAGTTGGGTCAAAAAATCGAGATTTTTCCTAGGGGTACCCCTAGCAGAAATGAGTGAAAATAGGAAATCGACCTTATCGCGCTCCAATCAAGATTTTGACCTTCCCTAAACGTGGACCTTTGAATAAGGATTCTAATGCAACTTGAATCGCTTTAATCGGACGAGTAACGAAAAAGATATGGCCAAAATATTGGATGGCATAAAACTGCTCCGCGGCGACGCAATCGCGCTGCCTCCGTTTGCCCTCTTTTTGGGCTACTTGGCCACTGTATGGACCATAACTCACTCGCTATTGGGCCGATTCGCACGATTATTATGTCGTTGGAAAGCTCATTCAGAGGGCTAAGCCTAGGAGTTGCTAAATCCAAGTCATCTACCATTTATCGAGTAAAAATTATTGACGGATGGCGTGATCCTTTCGACACTCCCCGCAGCACAGGGCACTGTGAGGGCCATATCTCACTCATTACTTACCCGATTTGCTCGATTCTTGCACCACTGGAAAGCTCATTCAGAGACCTATGACCTTGTGTGAAGACGATTTGATAATTTTCAATTTTGTCCGGCCGAAAATATGGAGGATTTCCAGAATCGGTGTATTTCGCGCTATTTTTCACCAAATCTCCCTCGTTACAAGTCCGAATCACTCAATTACTTTTCCGTTGTAATGTTAATACATGGGGAAATGGACGATGAAGTTTTCACCACGATTTGAGTCGGGTCAAAAAATCGAGATTTTTCCTAGGGGTACCCCTAGCAGAAATGAGTGAAAATAGGATATTGACCTTATCGCGCTTCAATCAAGATTTTGACCTTCCTTACACGTGGGCCTTTGAATAAGGATTCCAATGCAACTTGAATCGCCTTAATCGGACGAGTAATGAAAAAGATATGGCCAAAATAGTGGATGGCATAAAACTGCTCCGTGGCGACGCAATCGCGCTGCCTCCGTTTGGCCACTTTTGGGCTACTTGGCCACTGTATGGACAATAACTCACTCGCCATTGGGCCGATTCGCACGATTATTATATCGTTGGAAAGCTCATTCAGAGGGCTAAGCCTAGGAGTTGCTAAATCCAAGTCATATACCATTTATCGGGTCAAAATTATTGACGGATGGCGTGATCCTTTCGTCACTCCCCGCAGCACAGGGCACTGTGAGGGCCATATCTCACTCATTACTTACCCGATTTGCTCGATTCTTGCACCACTGGAAAGCTCATTCAGAGACCTATGACCTTGTGTGAAGATGATTTGATAATTTTCAATTTTGTCCGGCCGAAAATATGGAGGATTTCTAGAATCGGTGTATTTCGCGCTATTTTTCACCAAATCTCCCTCGTTACAAGTCCGAATCACTCAATTACTTTTCCGTTGTAATGTTAATACATGGGGAAATGGACGATGAAGTCTTCACCGCGATTTGAGTCAGGTCAAAAAATCGAGATTTTTCCTAGGGGTACCCCTAGCAGAAATGAGTGAAAATAGGATATTGACCTTTTCGCGCTCCAATCAAGATTTTGACCTTCCCTACACGTGGGCCTTTGAATAAGGATTCCAATGCAACTTGAATCGCCTTAATCGGACGAGTAACGAAAAAGATATGGCCAAAATAGTGGATGGCATAAAACTGCTCCGCGGCGACGCAATCGCGCTGCCTTCGTTTGCCCTCTTTTGGGCTACTTGGCCACTGTATGGACCATAACTCAATCGCTATTAAGCCGATTCGCACGATTCTTATGTCGTTGAAAAGCTCATTCAGAGGGCTAAGCCTAGGAGTTGCTAAATCCAAGTCATCTACCATTTATCGGGTCAAAATTATTGACGGATGGCGTGATCCTTTCGACACTCCCCGCAGCACAGGTCACTGTGAGGGCCATATCTCACTCATTACTTACCCGATTCCGTCTATTCTTGCACCATTGGAAAGCTCATTCAAACACCTATGACCTTGTGTGAAGACGATTTGATAATTTTCAATTTTATCAGGCCGAAAACGTAAAGGATTTCTAGAATCGGTGTATTTCGCGCTATTTTTCACCAAATCTCCCTCGTTACAAGTCCGAATCACTCAATTACTTTTACGTTGTAATGTTAATACATGGGGAAATGGATGATGAAGTTTTCACCGCATTTCGAGTCGGGTCATAAGATCGAGATTTTTCCTAGGGGTACCCCTAGCAGAAATGAGTGAAAATAGGAAATCGACCTTATCGCGCTCCAATCAAGATTTTGACCTTCCCTACACGTGGGCCTTTGAATAAGGGTTCCAATGCAACTTGAATCGCCTCAATCGGACGATTAACGAAAAAGATATGGCCAAAATAGTTGATGGCATAAAACTGCTCCGCGGCGACGCAATCGCGCTGCCTCCGTTTGGCCTCTTTTGGGCTACTTGGCCACTGTAGGGACCATAACTCACTCGCTATTGGGCCGATTCGCACGATTATTATGTCGTTGGAAAGCTCATTCAGAGGGCTAAGCCTAGGAGTTGCTAAATCCAAGTCATCTACCATTTATCGGGTCAAAATTATTGACGGATGGCGTGATCCTTTCGACACTCCCCGCAGCACAGGGCACTGTGAGGGCCATATCTCACTCATTACTTACCCGATTCGCTCGATTCTTGCACCACTGGAAAGCTCATTCAGAGACCTATGACCTTGTGTGAAGACGATTTGATAATTTTCAATTTTGTCCGGCCGAAAATATGGAGGATTTCTAGAATCGGTGTATTTCGCGCTATTTTTCACCAAATCTCCCTCGTTACAAGTCCGAATCACTCAATTACTTTTCCGTTGTAATGTTAATGCATGGGGAAATGGACGATGAAGTTTTCACCGCGATTTGAGGCGGGTCAAAAAATTGAGATTTTTCCTAGGGGTACCCCTAGCAGAAATGAGTGAAAATTGGAAATTGACCTTATCGCGCTCAAATCAAGATTTTGACCTTCCCTACACGTGGGCCTATGAATAAGGATTCCAATGCAACTTGAATCACCTTAATCGGACGAGTAATGAAAAAGATATGGCCAAAATAGTGGATGGCATAAAACTGCTCCGTGGCGACGCAATCGCGCTGCCTCCGTTTGGCCTCTTTTGGGCTACTTGGCCACTGTATGGACAATAACTCACTTGCTATTGGGCCGATTCGCACGATTCTTATATCGTTGGAAAGCTCATTCAGAGGGCTAAGCCTAGGAGTTGCTAAATCCAAGTCATATACCATTTATCGGGTCAAAATTATTGACGGATGGCGTGATCCTTTCGACACTCTCCGCAGCACAGGTCACTGTGAGGGCCATATCTCACTCATTACTTACCCGATTCGCTCGATTCTTGCACCATTGGAAAGCTCATTCAGAGACCTATGACCTTTTATGAAGACGATTTGATAATTTTCAATTTTGTCAGGCCGAAAACGTGGAGGATATCTAGAATCGGTGTATTTCGCGCTATATTTCACCAAATCTCCCTCGTTACAAGTCCGAATCACTCAATTACTTTTCCGTTGTAATGTTAATACATGGGGAAATGAATGATGAAGTTTTCACCGCGTTTCGAGTCGGGTCAAGAAATCGAGATTTTTCCTAGGGGTACCCCTAGCAGAAATGAGTGAAAATAGGAAATCAACCTTATCGCGCTCTAATCAAGATTTTGACCTTCCCTGCACGTGGGCCTTTGAATAAGGATTCCAACGCAACTTGAATCGCCTTAATCGGACGAGTAACGAAAAAGATATGGCAAACATAGTGGATGGCATAAAACTGCTCCGCGGCGACGCAATCGCGCTGCCTCCGTTTGGCCTCTGTTGAGCTACTTGGCCACTGTATGGACCATAACTCACTCGCTATTGGGCCGATTCGCACGATTCTTATGTCGTTGGAAAGCTCATTCAGAGGGCTAAGCCTCGGATTTGCTAAATCCAAGTCATCTACCATTTATCGGGTCAAAATTATTGACGGATGGCGTGATCCTTTCGACACTCCCCGCAGCACAGGGCACTGTGAGGGCTATATCTCACTCATTACTTACCCGATATGCTCGATTCTTGCACCACTGGAAAGCTCATTCAGAGACCTATGACCTTGTGTGAAGATGATTTGATAATTTTCAATTTTGTCGGGCCGAAAATATGGAGGATTTCTAGAATCGGTGTATTTCGCGCTATTTTTCACCAAATCTCCCTCGTTACAAGTCCGAATCACTCAATTACTTTTCCGTTGTAATGTTAATACATGGGGAAATGGACGATGAAGTTTTCACCACGATTTGAGTCGGGTCAAAAAATCGATATTTTTCCTAGGGGTACCCCTAGCAGAAATGAGTGAAAATAGGATATTGACCTTATCGCGCTCCAATCAAGATTTTGACCTTCCCTACACGTGGGCCTTTGAATAAGGATTCCAATGCAACTTGAATCGCCTTAATCGGACGAGTAATGAAAAAGATATGGCCAAAATAGTGGATGGCATAAAACTGCTCCGCGGCGACGCAATCGCGCTGCCTTCGTTTGGCCTCTTTTTGGCTACTTGGCCACTGTATGGACCATAACTCAATCGCTATTAGGCCGATTCGCACGATTCTTATGTCGTTGAAAAGCTCATTCAGAGGGCTAAGCCTAGGAGTTGCTAAATCCAAGTCATCTACCATTTATCGGGTCAAAATTATTGACGGATGGCGTGATCCTTTCGACACTCCCCGCAGCACAGGTCACTGTGAGGGCCATATCTCACTCATTACTTACCCGATTCCGTCGATTCTTGCACCATTGGAAAGCTCATTCAAACACCTATGACCTTGTGTGAAGACGATTTGATAATTTTCAATTTTATCAGGCCGAAAACGTAAAGGATTTCTAGAATCGGTGTATTTCGCGCTAATTTTCACCAAATCTCCCTCGTTACAAGTCCGAATCACTCAATTACTTTTCCGTTGTAATGTTAATACATGGGGAAATGGATGATGAAGTTTTCACCGCATTTCGAGTCGGGTCATAAGATCGAGATTTTTCCTAGGGGTACCCCTAGCAGAAATGAGTGAAAATAGGAAATCGACCTTATCGCGCTCCAATCAAGATTTTGACCTTCCCTACACGTGGGCCTTTGAATAAGGGTTCCAATGCAACTTGAATCGCCTCAATCGGACGAGTAACGAAAAAGATATGGCCAAAATAGTTGATGGCATAAAACTGCTCCGCGGCGACGCAATCGCGCTGCCTCCGTTTGGCCTCTTTTGGGCTACTTGGCCACTGTAGGGACCATAACTCACTCGCTATTGGGCCGATTCGCACGATTATTATGTCGTTGGAAAGCTCATTCAGAGGGCTAAGCCTAGGAGTTGCTAAATCCAAGTCATCTACCATTTATCGGGTCAAAATTATTGACGGATGGCGTGATCCTTTCGACACTCCCCGCAGCACAGGGCACTGTGAGGGCCATATCTCACTCATTACTTACCCGATTCGCTCGATTCTTGCACCACAGGAAAGCTCATTCAGAGACCTATGACCTTGTGTGAAGACGATTTGATAATTTTCAATTTTATCCGGCCGAAAATATGGAGGATTTCTAGAATCGGTGTATTTCGCGCTATTTTTCACCAAATCTCCCTCGTTACAAGTCCGAATCACTCAATTACTTTTCCGTTGTAATGTTAATGCATGGGGAAATAGACGATGAAGTTTTCACCGCGATTTGAGGCGGGTCAAAAAATTGAGATTTTTCCTAGGGGTACCACTAGCAGAAATGAGTGAAAATAGGAAATCGGCCTTATCGCACTCCAATCAAGATTTTCACCTTCCCTACACGTGGGCCTTTGAATAAGGATTCCAACGCAACTTGAATCGCCTTAATCGGACGAGTAACGAAAAAGATATGGCCAAAATAGTGGATGGCATAAAACTGCTCCGCGGCGACGCAATCGCGCTGCCTCCATTTGGCCTCTTTTGGGTTTCTTGGCCACTGTATGGACCATAACTCACTCGCTATTGGGCCGATTCGCACGATTCTTATGTCGTTGGAAAGCTCTTTCAGAGGGCTAAGCCTAGGAGTTGCTAAATCCAAGTCATCAACCATTTATCGGGTCAAAATTATTGACGGATGGCGTGATCCTTTCGACACTCCCCGCAGCATAGGTCACTGTGAGGGCCATATCTCACTCATTACTTACCCGATTCCGTCGATTCTTGCACCATTGGAAAGCTCATTCAAACACCTATGACCTTGTGTGAAGACGATTTGATAATTTTCAATTTTATCAGGCCGAAAACGTAAAGGATTTCTAGAATCGGTGTATTTCGCGCTATTTTTCACCAAATCTCCCTCGTTACAAGTCCGAATCACTCAATTACTTTTCCGTTGTAATGTTAATACATGGGGAAATGGATTATGAAGTTTTCACCGCATTTCGAGTCGGGTCATAAGATCGAGATTTTTCCTAGGGGTACCCCTAGCAGAAATGAGTGAAAATAGGAAATCGACCTTATCGCGCTCCAATCAAAATTTTGACCTTCCCTACACGTGGGCCTTTGAATAAGGGTTCCAATGCAACTTGAATCGCCTCAATCGGACGAGTAACGAAAAAGATATGGCCAAAATAGTTGATGGCATAAAACTGCTCCGCGGCGACGCAATCGCGCTGCCTCCGTTTGGCCTCTTTTGGGCTACTTGGCCACTGTAGGGACCATAACTCACTCGCTATTGGGCCGATTCGCACGATTATTATGTCGTTGGAAAGCTCATTCAGAGGGCTAAGCCTAGGAGTTGCTAAATCCAAGTCATCTACCATTTATCGGGTCAAAATTATTGACGGATGGCGTGATCCTTTCGACACTCCCCGCAGCACAGGGCACTGTGAGGGCCATATCTCACTCATTACTTACCCGATTCGCTCGATTCTTGCACCACTGGAAAGCTCATTCAGAGACCTATGACCTTGTGTGAAGACGATTTGATAATTTTCAATTTTGTCCGGCCGAAAATATGGAGGATTTCTAGAATCGGTGTATTTCGCGCTATTTTTCACCAAATCTCCCTCGTTACAAGTCCGAATCACTCAATTACTTTTCCGTTGTAATGTTAATGCATGGGGAAATGGACGATGAAGTTTTCACCGCGATTTGAGGCGGGTCAAAAAATTGAGATTTTTCCTAGGGGTACCACTAGCAGAAATGAGTGAAAATAGGAAATCGGCCTTATCCCACTCCAATCAAGATTTTGACCTTCCCTACACGTGGGCCTTTGAATAAGGATTCCAACGCAACTTGAATCGCCTTAATCGGACGAGTAACGAAAAAGATATGGCCAAAATAGTGGATGTCATAAAACTGCTCCGCGGCGACGCAATCGCGCTGCCTCCGTTTGGCCTCTTTTGGGCTACTTGGCCACTGTATGGACCATAACTCACTCGCTATTGGGCCGATTCGCACGATTCTTATGTCGTTGGAAAGCTCATTCAGAGGGCTAAGCCTAGGAGTTGCTAAATCCAAGTCATATACCATTTATCGGGTCAAAATTATTGACGGATGGCGTGATCCTTTCGACACTCTCCGCAGCACAGGTCACTGTGAGGGCCATATCTCACTCATTACTTACCCGATTCGCTCGATTCTTGCACCACTGGAAAGCTCATTCAGAGACCTATGACCTTTTATGAAGACGATTTGATAATTTTCAATTTTGTCAGGCCGAAAACGTGGAGGATATCTAGAATCGGTGTATTTCGCGCTATATTTCACCAAATCTCCCTCGTTACAAGTCCGAATCACTCAATTACTTTTCCGTTGTAATGTTAATACATGGGGAAATGAATGATGAAGTTTTCACCGCGTTTCGAGTCGGGTCAAGAAATCAAGATTTTTCCTAGGGGTACCCCTAGCAGAAATGAGTGAAAATAGGAAATCAACCTTATCGCGCTCTAATCAAGATTTTGACCTTCCCTACACGTGGGCCTTTGAATAAGGATTCCAACGCAACTTTAATCGCCTTAATCGGACGAGTAACGAAAAAGATATGGCCAAAATAGTGGATGGCATAAAACTGCTCCGCGGCGACGCAATCGCGCTGCCTTTGTTTGGCCTCTGTTGAGCTACTTGGCCACTATATGGACCATAACTCACTCGCTATTGGGCCGATTCGCACGATTCTTATGTCGTTCGAAAGCTCATTTAGAGGGCTAAGCCTAGAAGTTGCTAAATCCAAGTCATCTACCATTTATCGGGTCAAAATTATTGACGGATGGCGTGATCCTTTCGATAATCCCCGCAGCACAGGTCACTGTGAGGGCCAAATCTCACTCTTTACTTACCCGATTCGCTCGATTCTTGCACCACTGGAAAGCTCATTCAGAGACCTATGACCTTTTATGAAGACGATTTGATAATTTTCAATTTTGTCAGGCCGAAAACGTGGAGGATATCTAGAATCGGTGTATTTCGCGCTATATTTCACCAAATCTCCCTCGTTACAAGTCTGAATCACTCAATTACTTTTCCGTTGTAATGTTAATACATGGGGAAATGAATGATGAAGTTTTCACCGCGTTTCGAGTCGGGTCAAGAAATCGAGATTTTTCCTAGGGGTACCCCTAGCAGAAATGAGTGAAAATAGGAAATCAACCTTATCGCGCTCTAAACAAGATTTTGACCTTCCCTACACGTGGGCCTTTGAACAAGGATTCCAACGCAACTTGAATCGCCTTAATCGGACGAGTAACGAAAAAGATATGGCAAAAATAGTGGATGGCATAAAACTGCTCCGCGGCGACGCAATCGCGCTGCCTCCGTTTGGCCTCTTTTGAGCTACTTGGCCACTGTATGGACCATAACTCACTCGCTATTGGGCCGATTCGCACGATTCTTATGTCATTGGAAAGCTCATTCAGAGGGCTAAGCCTCGGATTTGCTAAATCCAAGTCATCTACCATTTATCGGGTCAAAATTATTGACGGATGGCGTGATCCTTTCGACACTCCCCGCAGCACAGGGCACTGTGAGGGCCATATCTCACTCATTACTTACCCGATTCACTCGATTCTTGCACCACTGGAAAGCTCATTCAGAGATCTATGACCTTGTGTTAAGACGATTTGATAATTTTCAATTTTTTCCGGCCGAAAATATGGAGGATTTCTAGAATCGGTGTACTTCGCGCTATTTTTCATCAAATCTCCCTCGTTACAAGTCCGAATCACTCAATTACTTTTCCGTTGTAATGTTAATACATGGGGAAATGGATGATGAAGTTTTCACCGCGATTTGAGTCGGGTCAAAAAATCGAGATTTTTCCTAGGGGTACCCCTAGCAGAAATGAGTGAAAATAGGAAATCGGCCTTATCGCACTCCAATCAAGATTTTGACATTCCCTACACGTGGGCCTTTGAATAAGGATTCCAACGCAACTTGAATTGCCTTAATCGGACGAGTAACGAAAAAGATATGGCCAAAATAGTGGATGGCATAAAACTGCTCCGCGGCGACGCAATCGCGCTGCCTCCGTTTGGCCTCTTTTGGGCTACTTGGCCACTGTATGGACCATAACTCACTCGCTATTGGGCCGATTCGCACGATTATTATGTCGTTGGAAAGCTCATTCAGAGGGCTAAGCCTAGGAGTTGCTAAATCCAAGTCATCTACCATTTATCGGGTCAAAATTATTGACGGATGGCGTGATCCTTTCGACACTCCCCGCAGCACAGGGCACTGTGAGGGCCATATCTCACTCATTACTTACCCGATTCGCTCGATTCTTGCACCACTGGAAAGCTCATTCAGAGACCTATGACCTTGTGTGAAGACGATTTGATAATTTTCAATTTTGTCCGGCCGAAAATATGGAGGATTTCTAGAATCGGTGTATTTCGCGCTATTTTTCACCAAATCTCCCTCGTTACAAGTCCGAATCACTCAATTACTTTTCCGTTGTAATGTTAATGCATGGGGAAATGGACGATGAAGTTTTCACCGCGATTTGAGGCGGGTCAAAAAATTGAGATTTTTCCTAGGGGTACCACTAGCAGAAATGAGTGAAAATAGGAAATCGGCCTTATCCCACTCCAATCAAGATTTTGACCTTCCCTACACGTGGGCCTTTGAATAAGGATTCCAACGCAACTTGAATCGCCTTAATCGGACGAGTAACGAAAAAGATATGGCCAAAATAGTGGATGTCATAAAACTGCTCCGCGGCGACGCAATCGCGCTGCCTCCGTTTGGCCTCTTTTGGGCTACTTGGCCACTGTATGGACCATAACTCACTCGCTATTGGGCCGATTCGCACGATTCTTATG